>JAODLL010000003.1:1655196-1679000 GCA_026546735.1 Forbesichthys agassizii | reverse complement strand
TTGTGATGTTAGCACTTTGGTCAACCTAGTTGTTTTAAAATGTGCTCTATAAATAAAATGGATTGGATTGGATTGGAGGTTAATGATGGTGTTTTTAACCCTCTCTGTTCATGTGGCTGTGCATACTGCAATCCATTCTGATCTGGGTACATCCACATACTGTTTCACTGCAAGTCAGTCTGGATCCATTACATTGAAAGCCAATCCTACACAGTTAGAAAATAACCAAGCCAATCATTGACAGTTTAGATGTTTAGCTGCGACCAAAATAAATGCCTGTGTTCAAAAATCCTAACTTTTTCCAACTTCCAACTTTTCCAATTTCCAACTTATTGAAGTTGGTCCAGTCACCTGCTAATTACGTTTATTGACATTTATTATTTTTTATTAACTTTTATTTACTGTTTTATTCATATATTATTTTTTTGCTAAAGTATGTACATTTATTGACGCATATTATCATCACCGTATCCAAAATAGTTTGCATGGAAAGTCTCAGCACAAGGATATTGCAGTGACTGAGGTAAATGACTCTGTAATTGAATGTTTAAGTGGGTTCATTAGCAAATTAAAAAAAAGACAGGGTTCTATCCTTGACCGCATGTTAATATTTCTGAAGATGAAAAATCTGCTGCAAAATGTGAGACCCAACGACCTCTCCCTTATGGAATCGGCTCCCAAGAGATGGGAAGCTCTAGCATCTCCAGATGAAGAGGAAAGAATCTCAGGTAAACACTAACAATCAGTGAATTTCCTAATGAGATATTTCAAAAGGCTTTAATATTTACACAAATATTATTAGATGCTGATGCCAAATGGATTTGTTTTCTTAAATTGAAAGGACACACAACCTTCTTGAGTTTTAATGTGTGTGTCATTGGTGGTGTTTTGTCCCTGAGGATGGTCTAGTGTTGTTTGAGTTTAAGCTGAAAGGTACTGAGTTTGAACCCTCTCCATAAGTCTCCTTAAGAAAGAGGAACCTGCTTCTTAAATCCTTATAATTGTACTCTCTATGTAAGTCGCTTTGGATAAACGCATCTGCCAAATACTTTAATTGAACCATTATGCCTTAAAGACTTTCTTCAACGTTAGATGGCATGTTTTGCATTGTACATGCTATATATAAACGGGGCACGTTCGCCCCCACTCGGGAATTGAACCCTGCCCTCCTGAGAGCATTCATGCTTGTAGAGCAGAATCTCTACGAGGCTAAACCCCTGTTGCCAGTGCATCCCTTGAGGTGTCGGATAGTGAGGATTACAAAACTTTACACCGCCCAGGGCTGCCAGCTGGCCCCCATTAACATATACACCGAATAACATATTAGGCATACCTTTTATGATGGCTAATGATTTGGGCTGCAAATAATATTTTTCTTTAAACAACTTTTAAATTGTTTCACACTCTCACTGTGCTATTTCAGAAACACTTTTTCAAGTGTCCTTCTTCGTGGAGTCTCAGTGAAGGTAGTAAAAGACATTTCACCTGGATCTGCTCGACTGAATTTCAAGCAACAACGCAGGAATAGCAAGAACGGTCATGGCTTTCAATCAAGATGCAAGCAAACATTTTTATTTGTTTTTAAATACATTTTTCAGTTGATGTGAGAGGTAAATGTCACTAGAAAATTGTTTAAGAATTCACTGCAATCCTCACAACAAATACAAAAAATACAGTATGTGTTTGTTGACTCTCTGGCTACGTTTTCATGCACACAATATTTCGGGTTTTTACCCTTTATTTTGAAAATGACAAGTCTTATTAAGCTCTAATTAATATTCCGCTAACATGTTGGTTTACATGCAGCTGATTTATACGTCCTAAAGATATGCACTTTAAATAACTTACACGCCATGCAGAGAAATTTCCCTACTTTTCAAACTGCATTAATTTTCGAAATCTAACTCCAGATTCTGCTGTGTGTATATATATGCTCCTAAAACCCGAATTATATATCAGCATATCCCAGATGTCCTAATCAGACTATGTTAAATTCGGGAAAATGTCTAATTTGGACCATCCAAACAAAATATGTCGTTTACATGGCACCTATCAAATTTGTAATATTGCCATAGTCAGAACAATAGTGTGCATGTAAACGTGTCCACTGAGTAATAATATAGAATACTTATTATTGTAGCCTTTCTTTCCCTTTATTGGATAGGAAAGTGGGGAAGAATAGCAAACGAGTGGGAGTGAGATGAGTGGGAAGGATTGGGAAATGACCAGGATTTGAACTCTGGTCTCCCACAGCACTTAGGCCTATATGGGCAAGGATTTATTGCATGTGCCACAGCTCCACCTGAAAATCTTTTAAGTTTGTATAAAACATTTCTTCAGGCACTTCAGTTTATCACAGTGCAGTAAAGGCCAAATATCAACTTAATTAACAACAAGTTATATTATAATAATTAAAATATTAAATGAAAAAGTAAGAAAAACAAATTCACAACAAATAACTGGCTTCAACTCATAACATATACTTGCATTATAATTCAACAATCTAGCTTTTGAACACTGTAGAGTTTAGCTTCTTCCCCCCCTTCCCCAGCCCCCGGACACACACACTCAGTCATCATGAGCGTTCCTTTAATGCTGCGTTCACATGGAACGCGGCAGCCGGCAAACCGTATATCGTGTTAGCGGACGAGAGCAGGACAGCAAAATCAGTGGTGGCAACGGCAAACAGAATGCCGTTAAGTTAAAATATTGTAACTTTTTGCCGTCCTCCGCGACGGCATTTACCATCGGATGTTCGTAGCTCCCTCACACAACTAAAAAAAACTACAAGAAAGTAATACTTTTGTGCAACAACACTAGAATACTTGATACAAAAAATAATAATTACATAAAGCAGTTGCTACTAAATAATTGTGTTGAATGTATTTTTACTAAACTATTTGTAAACAATGCATCATCGTTGCAACATCGATAGCAACTGCCATTCCGATTAACTTTTATGCCGTGCCATCCAGAAAGTGTTTGCCGTCTGCTGGTTTGCCATCTGCCGTGTTCCATGTCAACGCAGCATTAACCTCCTATTTCAGTGTACCTTTCCTTTCAGCACTTTCTACACATATTCCTTTAAGGGCAGGCTGTTAGATGTTATAGGCTTTTGGAAATCTGGTGCTGAGGGAGGCGAATTAGCGAAACTGCGACCCATGTAGCCCCTGCGGTACCTGGCTCCCTTCTCCATGTGGGGGCAGGTGCTACTCAACACCGCCCCGCTAATCATAAGGATAACGGCGGACGCCCAGCCCAGATAAATCGCCTGACCCAGCTCTCGTTTGTACACCGTGGGCACGGTGGGATTGTAGAAGTCCTGCACCACGGTGTTGGCGGTCCAGGACACCGGCACCAGCACGCACAGGCCCGTCACGATGAACAGAACCCCACCGGAGAGCGCGATGCCAGCCTTGGCTCGGCGGTCGTCCCCGGCGCAGGTGGTGCACTTCATGCCGCAGCAGGAGACGGTGCAGGAGAGCCACCCCATGAAGATGGCGATGCACATGAGGGCGCGCGCGGCCTGGATGTCCGGCGCCAGCGCTAGCATCGAGTCGTATGTCTTGCACTGCATGTGGCCCGTGGCCTGGTAGATGCAGTTCATCCAGATGCCTTCCCATTTGATCTCGGAGGTCAGGATGTTGTTGCCGATGAAAGCCGACACCTTCCACTGAGGCAAGGCCGTCACGGCAATGGCCATGATCCAGCCCGTCACCGCGCAGGTGAAGCTGATCAGCTGCATGCTCGTGTTCACCATGGTGATGGAATGTTTCCCGTAGACCAGCTTTGCGGTGTGTGCGTGTGTGTGTGTCGTACAGGATAAAGGTGGTGACGTGGTAGGACAATAGTTTGCGTCTTTACCGCTTTGAGCTTTTTGCAACCTGCAATTTATGTCTGCATTCACAATCTTCTTCTCCACATCTGGTCAAACCCTTTGAATTGTCCTCGTTTCTGTGTTCCACAGATGTTCTTTTCTATGTTAATCATACGCCCACTAAAAGGTGTGCTATGCGAACAAACTCCTGCTCCTTATTTGTGACTTCTAGTCATTAAATTATTGAGTATCCCATTGCTGCGTAGCCACTCCACTCATGATGGCATACACTGACTTGAACAATTGTAAAAAATAAAACAGAAAAATGATTATCCAACGTGTGTGGGTAAATTAGAATTGATCATACCCAGGTGTTTTTGTAGCAGGGTTAGTGAATCTGTCAATATAACCTGCTTCAGATCCAAATGTGGTGCCAATGAGCTCCAATGTTACCCCTTACGGTGTCGCTTTACTTACAAGTGTGAGAACAACAGACACCCGATACTCCCAAGTTGCCGATGTTACTGCAAATGTATCCTGAGCCCGGATTAATACCGTGATAATAATGAATGAAACAAAATGTATTTGATTTTACAATATGTTGAAAAAGAACCCACACACCACAGTCCTAGGTTTAGTCCTCCCAAGTTTGAACGAAGGAACGACTCACGAGAGAGAAACCACGCATCAATCCCAATGTTTAGTTAGCAAATCAATGTGGTCCATGAATGTCTAGCACGGGGAAAGAAAATTTCAGGTTTGTTTTGCTTGCGTTAAGTCTTCCCAAAAGAAATTGACGTCGATAGAACCTCCACTAATGTGCCGGGTGGGTAGGATTACTGCTGTATCTCTGATGTAGTCTTCCAGCAAAAAGAAGAGAATGCGGACTTCATTATCAGGCGCGCTGCAGGCACAGTGTGGTCCTACAGCCTTGATGAAGCCACTTGAGTCACACAAAGGGATCAGCTGCTATCCGCCCTGGACCCCGTTTAACCTCACAACGGGTTAGCAACGCAGCAGTTGGGGTGTATAAGGTGGAGAACGGGTTGTGTCCATCCCACCTTCAGAAACTGGCTTACAGTTACCCCGTCAGTCCTATAGCGCACCTGGGGAAAAAGGCACGGGGGGAGGGAACAACAGAAAACACTTGATGGGAGGGTAGAGAGAATTTCTGAAGGTGGATTACTTAAAGATAATCTGGTGGGAGACTCCATGCGTAGACATTATGCAAGCTTTCACAAAAATCTGCTTTCGCCCACTTTTTGTCCTTTACTGCTTTATTAAATAGCTAAATAGGATTGGAAATGTTTTTTTATTTTATTTATATAATATATTTTTAATGTAAGAAGCTACAGGACGTGTCAGGTACAAAGCCACACTTTTGTAGGCTACATAATAGATTGTACATTTGTTTTGGTGATTTCCCCACGTGTGTAACTGATATACAATAAAAACATTTTTTTTTAAAGATTTTGTAGAGAAATGTATCCTAGTTTTTTGGAACATTGATGAACTTGAGTAAATCTCCCTTCCAGATCCTTCATCTCTGTTACGATGACCCTTGGCATGACTGTGTGTTAATGAATTAAATATTGCGGCAACACGATCTGTGGTTCACGTTTCCTTTCTTGTGTAGCCTCCACTCTCCTTGGCAACGGTGGTCATGACAACAGGCCTGGAGACAGGACTTGAGATAGGAATACGGTCAATAAAGAGAATGATTGAAGGTGACATATCCGGCATATCTATTCATGAGTAGATTTAAGACGTTGTGCTTATAAGAACCACAATGTTTCGAAAACCAACCTTTTTATTTGGACTAAAATATCAGCACCCACTCATTTATATGGAACCCCCATTATCAGTTTATGTTATGACAATACTTGTCAAACAGTAATTTTCAATTGATTAAATGTGTATAGAGATTATGTTTCCAGGTCTGAGCTGTTGGGGTCCAATCTGAGTTTACACACTTCTGGTGGTAGAACAAGACAATACAAAATATGTTGTGTTGGGATTTTATTTGTACTTTAATGAATACTGTTGTGTAGATGGTCTTTTTGTTTTGCAAGAATAACTCTTAATATATTTACATTGCCCCAGAACATGCCGTGACAACATGCAGTATAATGAAACATCAAAGCTTTATTATTCAGAATGTTCAAATTTGCTTTTTCAACCTGCTATTAGGTTTAATTTGTTGTCCTATACCCCCAATAACCCTGTGCCTCCATAGATGCTTTCTATCCTATGTATAGTATTTTAATGCAAGATGCTTTTTCAATACATTAAAACAAAAATCAGCATGGACAGTTTCAAAATCTGTTAGGGACTTACCTCCCCCTGCTGGTGAAACAATTACAATTGTTAGAGGTATTAAAAGTAAGTCATATGATGTGCATGAAAGAATGTTGTACAGTTGCCCAGTAGATACGTAAATGCATGAACACGGTTGGTACAGTTGCAACTCAAACTGATGTGGGGGCATAGCTTAGAGCTAAAAACATGGAAAAAAGCCTGGATCTGATCAGATAACCAGTTTCTCATTCCTATTCTCTGTATTTGTATGTTTTAAGTAGAATACGCTGTCTGCCTAAAGTTTTATCTGACAGTCCAAAAAACTAAAATACATTAGTGTCTAGAAGTATATTAAGCCTGCAAACATTTTTTTATAACATACAGGGATACTTCCCTGGGCTGGGCCTGGGACAAGACGATTGGGACTCAATACTCCAGAATGTTGTATCATCACCCTTATAACCCATTTCACATTTACAGAGATCGCCATCTTGTGGCTTAAAACATGTTATGGTAAAAGTGTTAATGTTTTGCACTCAGTCACGAACACGTCAAGGAAGAGAACATACACCAGTTATGATATAGGCATAAAATATCAATTTATTACTTTGCACATTAACACAAGTAAATCCCTGCAGGCAAAAAAAAAAAGAAAAACAAAAGTATTATACCATGTCACAATAGCAATGACAGCAAGTGATTAAGCACCCTTGCAAGAGGGGCCCAGAGGAAGCCCTGCCTCTCCAAACAGGCCAGAGGACTCCATTCCATTCACAGAATTGGAATATTCCAATTATATTATAGTTCTATTGCTATTAGACAATTACACACAGCTCATAGGACCACTAGCGCAGAGAGAGAGAGAGAGGGGGGGGTGGGGGTGTTATTAGCGCCAACACCCCGAATATGAAACCAAAATTAAAATGAAAACATTAAAGTTATAATACATGGTGGAAATACAAATGCATTAAAAGATATATCTATATCAAAGTCAGATTAATAAAAACAATAAGAATAAGGGGGGGGGGCTAATTTCTGCTCTGTGGATGCCACTGGTTTTGGCCGAACCACCCCACAAGAGTAAGTGCATTTGCGGTGGGGTCGGCAAAGCAGGTGGCAAAGACAGGAGCACCCGAGGTGGCGGGCCCGCGGGAAGTTCACAACAATGGACGCTTGGTTTGCTAGCCTGGGGAAGAGGAGAGGGCCGGGGCCTTTATCGGGGTCCACGTTTTGAAGAAAAGTACCTCGTTTTGAATTTGGACAACGCAAAGACCAGGACCCCAACCCTTTGCCTTAGACACCAAGAGCACGGACGCTTGTGTAGCCATCTCAACAATACATTTTAAAAAAAAGAGACTGGACAAATATTGCTAGCCTAAAACAGTCTCACTAAACTGATAATAGTTTAACCAAAACAAGTTAATTTTTTACTCACTTTCATAACAAGTATGGTTCCGAGGTCATTTTTAGTCACGTTAAAAATGATAAGAATCTAGCATGCAGACAAGCAAAGTTAAAGAAAGGAAAAAAAAGGTTTCTAGTCTACAGAATTATTCTACCAATGCACAGTCCCACTGATTGATACAAGCAAGCAAAACAAAACCAAGTACAGACTAGTGGCGATAGCAAGAGCAGACCAACAGACACGACGAAGATGTATAGCTTTCAATTGACAGCATAAAAAAAAAAAAAAGATTTTGGGGTAATATTGCTTTGCAATGCTCTGTTCAGAACAGGGACCGATTGCTGATTTTATATCGACAGCCATGAACAAAGTAAATCCATAATTCTCCTCAGGAAATTATTATGAGTTTTAAAAACCAATTTGTCACAACAGATACATTCTGCAGCGTTCAAACACTGGAATCATTGTCAACAACAGCCTAATTGGCTTAGTAAAACTACTAGTGCACTTATATATATATATATATTTTTTTTTTAAAACAAATTAACTCCCCCCCTCACCCACCTCCAAAAGAAAAGAAAATTACAAATAAGACATTTCATGCAATATGTAGACAGCACCCTTGCTATGTCATACTAGCCCCTGGTACACCAATTTATCTCTCTCACTGGTCAACACCCACGCCCTCGAAAGGCAGGAGCTCAAACTCATTCATAGCAAACCTGATGCTTTACGGGTGGTTTATTACAAAAGGGTTTCAACGAGCTGTCCCCCCTGACGAGGCGTGAGTGTTGACCACGCAGATGCCTAGCCTAAGCTCAACCACCAGGGGGCTCTCACCATGTCAGAGAAGCCTACTGTGCTGTTCCTGAAAACAACAGTAGGTCCAAAGGGCAGTGCTAATGCTCACCGTTGACTCAATAAAATGTGATATTTATAAAAATAACTAAATAAAAAGTTTAAAAAGCGCATATATAGTAATTATACATCTTAAGTAGTGGAGTTTTTAAGTTTGTATACTCTTTGAAATACATACGAAATCCATCCATCCCCCCCCCCCCCCCCCACATAAAATGCAACTCAGTGCCTACCCCTTTTACAACAATTTCCTCAATCCAAGATGGCGTCCATGCAATTCATCTGATTCATCGAAACTTCTGGTAACTAGTTCAGTTAACCTGTTTCACTGACAACACAGTCAGTCCACTTTTATCAAGATCAAAATATAAAAAGTAAAGTTGGAATTAAGCCATCCCTTCATTCTTTAACTATTCACCATTGGCCAGAATGCTACAAAAATGCTGTCCAACCAAAAGCTCTCACACCCAAACCCACAAATGAAGTGAAACCTAAAACTTAAACTACACTAACTTACTACACAACTGGCTTTGCTACAGACCTTAAAGATTTAATGACAACAGTAACACAACATTAAACAACAACAAACATCTTCAATGGTCAACTACTAACTCTAAAACAGTTTTTTTTCTTAAAAGATAGCCACAAAATGGTTTATATTAAACTCTTACAAATCTGCTTTGTTGATTCTTATGTATAAATGCATAAAAGGTAAGAGACAGGAGTGCCCTCTGTTGCTTGTCTAGCATCCCGGGTCAGTGCAATTAACTGGCCAGTATTAGCAAAAGGAGACCATTTATATAAAAACTAAAAAAAGGTGTCTAGCACCTTATACAAAATAAAATTAAAAATCAAAGGACATGCTACACCTGACAGTGTCACAACCTTTTGGGATAAATCAGGCCCGGGGATGAAAACAGATTCCACTCTCGCTATACTTCGTCCATTTAATGCCGTTGGCCATTCAACAGTTGTCCAATGCTGAGCCAGGGTCACAGGCTAGACCCGTGGATACTACTGCTACACATTTGTTGTCGAGTCAGCTAGGGAAGTCAAGACGCATTTAGTTACTTCTCTAGGGATTTATCAACCTTGTAAAACACACAAATGTGGAAACCCTTAGCCATTAGCCAACACTGCAGGTGGACAGCAGTCTCCAGAAGCCCCTTAATAAAAGTACAGAGTGGCAAACTACCCAACCTACGGCTGACCTAAGAGCTCTACCTAACAACACCGTCGCCAGCCTCTGTAAGACCAGTATATTATCTGTTTAAAATGTCATTCAATAGATGTAAATATAAGTTATATATGTATTGTCTGTGTTAATATGAAAAAAACAAACATAAAATCTGGAGGCATTTACAGCAGTTATCTTGTTTTCCCTTTACAATTCAGTGGCCTGCCATGAAACGCATGCATGCAACATCCACCCATACTTACAGCAGTACATGTATACACACACAAACAGTTATTTTTCGTTAAATGGGAGAAAAGAACAAGTGGGCATGAACACCCAAGTCACCTCGCTTGTAAAAGACTGTAAAAAGGAGAAGAGTTAAAACACACATTGATAAAAAGGATATATATATATATATATATATATATATATATATATATATATATATATATATATATAATTCTTAAAAGAGCAATATCCTTCTGCCTGTTTCCATGCAGAGTTCTTTCCCCACCCCTGGGAAAAAACTAAAAGAAAGAGATTTCGCCCCGCAGGACTTTGAGGTAAGAGTAGATCATCCTGTTTAGCTGGGAGAAGGTAAGAGCTGCCCTGATGCACTCCCCTGCCCGTTATACTTTACAAAAACACGAGTATAGACATTCAAAACTGGAGGAAAACAAAAACAAAACTCTAATGGCTCAACTGGTTTGTCTGTGAATTGTATTCTTTGTCGTCGATTGTGCATCGGAAACCATCGGGTCTCCCAGTGCCGGATTTCTGGCAAGAATGGCGGCTTGACTCAGATCTGGGTGGCGGTTTGAATCCCCCCCCCACCCCCCCCACCCACCCCACCCACCCCCCCACCTGCCACTTTTGTGCAGACGGCAGCTTCAGAACATAAGAAACTAACAGACACACACGCACAAGAGTGAGACAGTAGAGGTGAAAAAAAAAAGAAAAAAAAAGATGGCTAACAGACTGGCAAACGAGTGCGTTACAGACAGAAGAGGAAGGAACCGCCTGGCTAGCTCGCTGGTGTGCCCGCCTAGCTCAGGCAAAGTACATGGTGTGTTGGGTGTCGTAATGGATCTGAACCGCTTTGGCCAATGCCTGAGGGTCCCGCCCATTACTCTGGCCCGAAACATGGCTGCCTTCAGCGCTGCAGGACACAGGGAGAGAAACGCAGAGACATATCGTTAGGGATGTAGCAAAACTACAACGGTCTTCTAACAATGGCCAAAATGTACCCAGACTGCTGTGTCAGCAGAAACAACATTTATTGGCAGATGTAATGCCAAGAGTCTTCATTGTGAAGTCTGCAGTCGAACTGGGTAAAATCTCTGCTAGAAGCGTCACACATGTTACACCGTGTCCTAACTGGATGACACGCGCGAGCGTCAGCGACAAAAGCAGTTAGCACAATAGCATGCATGCGTTTTGAAGGCCTCAAATTATTAACGTGTATCCATCTGGTGGTGATAAAGCGGCACCACATGCAGGGGCTGTTACCTGTCATGGTCTTTGTCCACCAGGTGGTAGCGGGCGCGGAAGGCAACTAGCCTGGCGTAGTAGGCCGGCGCGGGGATGGACACAGAGCGCGTGCAGCGCACGTACGTGTGGCACAGCTGGTAGGTCAACAGCTGCAGCTCGTCCGCCGTGAAGCAGTTGTCGTCCCACAGGACGTGGTAGTGGGAGGGCCGGCTGGTGCCCTGTGGGGACCACGACACTTAAGACTGGCAGTCTCAAGACTCTTAGGACTGGCAGTCTTAAGAGTCTCAAGACTCTTAAGACAAGGGCCCTGGCTCTGTCTTAAGAGTCTCAACACTGCCAGTCTTAGGACAGAGCCAGGGCCCTGTATAAACACCGAATTGTATATTCAGCACACACACAGAATGGGCAGCTGGGGGAATGAGCACATAACTATAAAGTGGATTAGCGTACAATCACTGACTAGAGCTTTAAAGTCACACCAAGTCATGGCAGGAGAAACCGTGTCATCGGGATCCATCAAACCATTCAGTGTGCCGACAATATTAACGGAATGCAGAATTCAGTTTGAATTCCTTGTTATATCTGGAGAAACCATTTTTAGAAAAAACACTAGTAGTCATATCCTTATATATTTGTGTGCTTACTAGATGTAACGTGCAAGCAGCACATTATTAATCTAATTTGACTATGCAAAAGGCACTTTTTGTCAATAGAAGATGTTTATGTATTTAAAGAAAGAAGAAAAAAAAAAGCTTAGTCCCTCACCTGTATTCCTGCATGGCTGCAAAGGTAGAAATCAAACTCCGAGGGGTGTGTGATAGTGCTGTCCACGGTGGTGCCTGCGGGGACATTGCCGCTCTTTCCAACCTGCAGAGGGCGCCCACATGGATTAGACATTCACTAATCACTGTTAACACGGCCTTGCATTTTGACATTGTTGTGATTACAATCGACTAAACATCCCCTACTGTAGTTGTACTCTCTAATAGTCACAAGCAGTGTTTCAGATATCATCTGCAGAACAACTGATTGGTAAGGACTGGAGCTTTAATCGGGCCTGAACATTTTAACCCGACACGGACCGAGCCCAACAAAGTCTGTCCGAGCCCGCACGCACGTGTGTGGCTTTCTGAAGCCTGAACCCGATTACAGCCCAGTGGTATATGGTATACTGAACCGCCTGCTGGATCGCAATTAAAAGAGGAACGCTTTCGCTACGATGTTGAGCCAGGAGCTAAAGAAATATCATGCTTAAATCACAGAGATGCAGCCTAAATCTTATATTGTAGGATATGTTATTATAATATACACGTTATTAGGCAAGAACAGGTGTCAGTCTAACACTTTAAACGTTCTTTATTAATGAAAAGTTCTTGGAACAAATGTAAGCCTATATAGGCTAAATGTATTCACCTCCTCAGCAGCATCCATTTTCACGTTTCTCTCTAACTAACAACGTATCAGCGAGAGGGAAAGGTACGGGCTGAAACCGGCAACAGTTCCGAATGAGCCTCGACTCACGTTGCTTAAACGCGCTGCAAATTATTTGTATTCATTGGTAAATTCATCCCCAATCCGGTCCGAACCCGACGTGCCTGGTGAGATGTGAGAGAAATAAAGGACGCCTGGTCTCGCTGGGGTCGGGCCGATATCTCCATAAGGACCAGTAGGTACACCACCCGATCGGTTAAGTCTAATGTGGTGCACTGGCTGTTCCTTTACGGTTTTGAATATTGCCCCTATAAAAAGAGGTTTTCAGCTTCTAGGCAAAGCAAATACAGTAGTATGGCCCAGGAACTCTGTCTCTTTGTGAAAGGAATGACTACTGACCCTCTCTGCCTTGTCAGAACAGAAAAGTCGAGTGTGATGACGCTTCTGGACCACGATGTAGGTGATTCCTGGTCTGTAGTCCTCCTCCAGACTGATACATGCCTTCCTAATGGCAATCAGCTCTGGCCACGCCACCTGACAGGATACACACAAATAATGTGAATGAAACGGTCAGGATAGAACTAAACACACCATTGCAGTGCACATAGGCTTCTGCCCGTTGCTCTGCATATTCAGTTACACTTTTCATATTACACTGCATTCGAACTAGAACAGCTCTATGACCCTACACATTCCATCTAAATAAAAAGGACATTAGGGCCGTTCAAAATCTGAACCTAATTCATAGAATAAAGATTTTTTCCTAGCTCGGCAATTGTAATCAAATGAGTCCGTTTAATACTCCATCTGACCTTTCAGGACTAATTTTTTATTCTGCGTTGCACATACTACAGCAAAATTGTTTCTACATAGTCTGTAAAAAAAACAAACATTTTAACAGGTATCAATGTGTTGTGGGCAAGAAGTTCTGACAATGAAAATGTGATCAGGGTCAAAGAGGATTTTTTTTTTTTAGAGGACGTTTATTGCGAGGCTTATTCACCTGTTTCATCTGTCCCTCTGACACGCCACCACGATAGTAAATGATGCGCGTGGGCTTAAAGCGCGTGGACTTGTAGAACTGAATGAGCAGCTCCCGCACCATATTGGTCAAGTCCTGAATCACTTCCTGGCTGAAGAGTTGCTCCTGGAGACACCAAAAATAGTTAAAAACAATCTCAAAATATCACTCAATATTAATTTAAAAAAATTTAAAAAAGAAAAGATGGAATTAGGCACTTTAGACTATTAACATTATTTTAAAGATTGAATGATATGTTGGAAAGGTGCATCCATTGACAAATGTTTCGTTGTTTGCCGTCTATAACAGAGTAATCCTTCCAATGGAACCTAAATTAAAAAACAATGTTTCCAGGGGACATTTTACAAGGCTAGATGCACGTGTATCTTGTGATTAATTGGCTAATTTGATAAAAGAATATTCCACTTGCAATTACAGGCGCAAATATCCCGTCGTGTTGCAAAGTTCCTAGTACGTGGAATAACACAATCCACATATCGATCTCTTCAGCAGATTGTCTGGATTATGAGGGGAAAAACGTGAGTTTCTATCTGTTACCCTTCTGAAGATATGATAAGTAACTATAAACCTATGAATAAAAACAAGAATCCATTACGCAAGGCATATTTTATGTCAGACTTTGTTGTCGTGTTGTAGAGCCCCTTCTCTGCATAAAAATACAAGCTATATGCCAATCTCCTCAGCGGAATGTCATCCAGGATGCTGCGATATACTATACATACGGCATATGTATGTTTACGAAGTTCATCCATTTAAAACCAGGATAAATCACCAGGGCTCTGATGATAAGCAACATGAAACATACATTTTATTTAATTAAATTGCATGCGCATCTTACAATACATTTGAAAACTAAATAAAATAGTGTGTATTGAAAGCTAAGGCAACCAATCTGCTGAATGTCTTTGTGTAACTGCACCCTAAAATGTGTTTTTCTGAGCTGTAAACAAAGTAATAGGGTTGATGTTTGATGAGCCACTTCAATGCTGTTTATATTATTAACAACATTTCTGTTTTTTATACAAATCTGCATTTTATGGGCTGAAAACAGCACTACACGTCATATCCGTAAAAAAAAAATCAGCCCAGGACCTGGCTGTTTTTCCACAGGTACACTTTGTACGCTCATATGTTATCCAAATCAAATGTTAACGTTAACAGGGTTTCCCTCTCTCAGCCCCTCCCCTCACTCTGCTCCTGGATGCATTTTTCAGTTGTAGTGGGTGGAGTCGGGCTCAGAGCTGGGGTGCAGTTACACTTTAAGAGAAACCATTCATAACCAGACACCATGCCAATGAACAGAGCACTGTACCTGGGAAAGGTCTTGTCGGGACGTCTGGACTCTGACCGTGGCGCAGTAGCGGCTCGGGTGTCCGTCCATGCTGCCTACGACAGCCGCGATGGACGGCTTCTTCCCATCGCCGGCTGGGGGGTGGGTGACATCAGCCCCCAGGAAGATGACCGGCTGCTGGAACACAGAGGGTCTGCAACACACAGGAAGATGAGGGACCTCTCATTACAGGACCCAATTACACCACCAGCACACAGGAGGCACCTCATTACACCACCAGCACACAGGAAGCACCTCATTACAGGACCTCATTACACCACCAGCACCTCATTACAGGACCTCATTACACCACCAGCACACAGGAGGCACCTCATTACAGGACCTCATTACACCACCAGCACCTCATTACACCACTAGCACACAGGAGGCACCTCATTACAGGACCTAATTACACCACCAGCACACAGGAAGCACCTTATTACAGGAGAGACCTCATCATTATGTGGACACTAGGTGGCAGTAGAGCATCACATGCAACATCCGCTGAACTAGGCTTGCCTCTGCCTGTACTTTACTAAAGGCGTGATAAACAACAGCACGCCCAGGCCCCCGAAGCCTCCGCCCTTCATTCAAATGTGCTGACCTCTGGTGGGGCACCAGGACGTTGTTGATGCCGCCCAGCTTGGCGTTGATCTTCAGGCAGAGGTTGGACAGGGTCTGTGGGGACGTCTTCACCACGTTCTTCACCTGGACACACTGGGTGGCCATGCCCAGCAGTGTGTCTCCCACACGCTTTACCTCCGCTGTGTTGAGAGGAGCAGAGGGGAGCACGAAGGGTTAGAGCATTTATCTGGAGCTCCACAATGTATTACAGGACACCACCTATGGCAAATTACATGTAGCGCACCTCCATTGGACGTAAAAGGTATGGTCAGCTATTGCAAGCTAATTGGAAGGTTGTACGCTTATCGAAGTCACCAAACATCTCCTCATATTTCGTAACTTACCGTTCTCTGTACACGCAGAAAAAAAAAATACTAACCGATACATCTACACAGTCCAGGCTCTGTAAATAAAAACAGTAAGTGGAAAACACTGCTCGCAACAACAGACACTTGGCTTCGCAATACTTTTCAATGTGTGGGGTGAAGCTTAAGGGAGTTTGTTTTGATTTGAGCTTGACGTTGGCAAGCTTTCTTAAGAACGACTAACCCTGCCTTTAAAGGTAAAGTAAACAATATTGTAAAACGATTGTTGATATTTGAACTCAACATCAAAAACAAACATAAGCTCCGCCCCCACATTGAACACACATTACCAAGGCTAGAATAGCGTCTGTACCACTTTGTGCTCCCATTTACATAGCCAGGGGGGTTGTGCAGGAACACCAGATTATTTTACAGCACACAGAAAAGTCAGCTGGTGAACACAACCGTGGGTTTCACTGAAGATGACAAAGACATTTGATTATAATTGCTAACCCTACCTTTAAACCTCAGAGTGAACTAAATCAAGAAACCTGAAGTGTAAATAATAATAATAATAATAATAATAATAAAGTCGTCTCACCATAGACGGGGGTTTTTCCTGGAAGTATGACCACAATAAGCTGTAGTCCTACGTAAGACATCTTGAGGTGTTTGAACATGGGCTCCACGCTGTCTGCTCCCTGGGCATATTTACAGAAACATGGCTGCCCCTGAATGGGCATGCCAGCATCCTTGGAGATCTTCCGCAGCTGGTCTGTGAAGCTCCTGTAGATTTATATATACAAACAGGTCAGTAATCCGCTGTTTGCTGAAAAGGCTGGAATCTGTTCAAGAAATGTTAAAAAATTAAAAGAAATAAAAGAAAGTCTATGGCAACACCTCTCATTTAGGTGGAAAATTATTACTGAAATTTGGTATGGCGTATTTTCCTGTTGAACAGTCATGGTACCTAAAGACCAGAAACTGAATTGGCACTTTAACCATATTCTGTAATATTTCAGTGCAATTGTATTTAACTCCTTGTTAAAATAAAATACAGCCGGTTCAGATAACAGAAATCCTCCAAGACAAATTAGAAGGTGTTCTGTGTTATATAAATCTAAAAAGTCTAAAAGCAAAAGGCTGGGACTAACTTGAGTAGGTCCTCTCGACATTGTTTCTGTGGGGCAAAGCAGGCCACGGCCCACACTTTGATCTCGATGCCGGCGTAGAACTGCTTCCCTCGCATGTCCCACACCCCCTGGTTGGGTGTGGCCACAGTCTTATTCTGTGGAGAAAGACTCTACTCTCTTAGTCAACCCCCCGGTTGGGCCAGCTGGCACAGCACAGACACCAAAATACCCCCCCCCCCACCCCCCCTTCCTCGGCAGACACGTATAATGCATTAAGGCCCATTTATGCTTCTGCGTCGACTTTTCGTATAGCCTACGGCGTAGAACATATTATACATCTGCCGGACGGACCTGTGCGGATGCGATTGATGCAAAGTGCCATGTCTTGTATGTGCCTGAATTAGAATGCAAATTGAGTGTATCCCTTTCCAGCAAATCTCTTATTCACGCCAACATTTATCATAGGAAATAACTTGCTGACACAAAATAGTATTTATAAACGACCACTTTTCGCTACCCGTACAACAAGGAAATCTCAGGAAAATCCACGTCGCAAGACATAAAAACATTTATTTCCAGCAGATCTAATAATTATCCCAGGGTCTGTGCATGCATGCAGGCTATGGCGTAATAAACATTCAGAATTCCAAAGCACTACTCACAGATCAGTCAAATGACTGTTTACAGCTCAAAAACACATTTTAGGGTGCAGTTACACTTTAAATAAATGTATTAATTTAAACTAATTGAATAAATTTATTAAATACATTTATTTTAATACTTGGAATACTTTAAACCTGGAACTCCTCTTTAAGTGCATTCACCCACGATGCTAACCTGTCCCCCCCCACCCTCCTTCCCAAGTGTCCAGTACTCACCCTGCTGCAGTCTCGTCCTGTGTCGGTACTCACACGGCCCCCGTACTGCAGCATGGGCGCTGGGAGTACACGGCCCGTCACCTCGGTCATGTCGTTGTGCACCACGATGCCAAACTCCTTCAGGTAGGGGTCCGGGCCCCCAACCATGCTGTTGCTTTTCACCTGGGATATGATATACGTGTATTTTCATTTAGCGGGGGTAGTTGCTAAACTGCACTGTTGGTATTCACTGCAGGGTTAGAGGGTTAGGGTCAGAGGTTAAACAAGGGTTCTCTCATTGTGCGCTATTGACTGAAGACTCACTTTTGTCATTTTATATAATAGTTATATGCGTGATGCAAACGCCCTCTGAAGCACAGACTATTTAATACATTATAATAAATGCACAATTCTAAATGCTTGCCAGTGTTTTGAATGGGCAATGATTAGCCATTACATCAGATCATTAAAAATATTAAAACAAACCAATATAAGAAATGCAACAAACTCGATTTTGCTCCCATTTCTCTATGCACATTCAAGGTTTATTTCTCTCAAATGTGAAGAAGCACATACTGTATGAACCATCAGTGAGGTTTTGCATGTCGCCTTCCGTTACTATAGTTATTGTAATCAACCGTTTCAGGCGGTGGAAACAGACTGCATGGGAATTAACTGGTACAAGTTCATTGTGCTCGGTGTCAAATAGTCGGCGTGGCCAAATGTGCCCGTCAAACAGCTGCGCCTGCGACACCCTCGTTGATGACGGCGGTGCACGGCCTCTCACCAGTCTGCTGATCTCCTCCTGCCTGTCGGGGGCGGAGCGGGCGGTGGCTTTGATCATGGTGGATGTCTGGTTGTCCGTAAGCTTTTTGATACAGCGCTGGCCTGCTACGATGTTGCACACCTGGCGGAGAGGGGACAGTGTGTGACGTTTCAATGAACATCGGGCACGGTTGTCTGTCAGGGGGGCGGCGTTGTGCTTCGTACGTACACACACACACACACACACACACAAACAGCCTCACCTCCAGAGGAAGGTACGTGTGCTTCTGTTCTTGTCCTACTTGAAGACAGGGTAAGTGGGGATACTTGAGCTGTAGACTGTACTTTTGCTTGAAATACTGGGCTACGGTGCATTCCATAGCTTGGCCGTTCTCTAGCTGCAGCGGGAAACTGGAGGGGGGAGGAGAGAAAGTCAAAACGTATAAAAACGTGAAAATGTAACCAGCGGTTGGTTACATAATGGCAGCGAAACATTTGGGGCGGAAAATGGCTTACGTTTGATGACTGGCGGGGCGACGGGTGACATTACATACACGATATTTCCTCTTCATCTGACCGCAGTGAGTGACCTCAACTTTTAGACCTGGCCAACCATCCAGACATGACATGTAAGAGCAAGCTAAAAACATGAATGTGCATGTCACATCTACGCCCTGTATACATTGTCAAACTGCTAGATCGATGCTAAGAACGAAAGAGGGGAGAAAACATACAAGCAGAAGGGAAGCCGAGTCAGAGAGATGCTATCTGACCCGGCCGCATGCAGAGTGCCAACATACTGAGAACTATGCACCTACCGTTTCTACACGCAAGCACTGGCGTTGGTGCTTAAGCATTTTGGGTCCCTTTTAAATATTTTATATTATAGAATTTTACATAATATACATGTTCGGCCATATTTCATTTTTGAAAAGTTTGTTTTAAAAACACAGACTAAAGAACACCGCAACACTACAAATTGAGTGTTATGTAATGGCAAGTTAACCAATCAGTTTGCTGTACTCACATTTGTACTACCTCTAAAGTTACCCTGGTACTAGTACCCCCATTTGAGAAGTACTGCTGTTAAGTATGAATGTATACAAAACCAACTCAACTAAAACCAAATATGCACTGTTACATCTAAATTACATCTAAATCTGTAAACGTGTGCATTGGGGTAGATTAGAGATTATGCCCACCTCGTATCTCCTTGGTGAATTTGACTCGCTGCGAGTCAGTGAGTGGCTTGGTCTGCTCGTTAATGTTCTGGATATCCAACACTTCGCACATGAACTCGATCACAGGCTGGGCACGGTAGAAAGCTGTGGCTGAAACTGAGGACAAATGTGGGAAGTACAGGTCAATCATTAGCCATCTACCGGTTAGCATTAGCGCTCCAAAGCAGTTCTGTAGTGTCACATGGCTCACAACCATATTAGATTCAAAATGTATGTCAGCTATTGCAAGCTAAATGTAAATATAAATGCTGAATGTAAGCTAATACACTCAAATATCTCCTTGCATTTCACTATCTTACTATTATGTACGTGTTGAAAAAATGAATTATCTGACACTTCTACACAGCCCAGACTCTGTAAATAGGAACATAAACAAACTGGCGAACACCGCTTGTATCAACAAAGCCGTAGTAGTACGCTTTGTTTCACAATGCTTTTTAATGTGTGAGGCAGCACGTGAGGACCACAGAGCAATACAGTTTGGATTTAGCAAGAATGACTGACCCTGCCTTTAATATAATAATACATTTCCATGTATAGGCACCTTTCAAAGCACCCAAGACCAAATCAAATAATGTGACTATAATAAACACACACACACTATATAAAAGTACTATATATGCATTTACTGCACTAGTGGACGATAGTAACCGGTGCGTTTTACCATCAATATTAAGCATCATGTTCCACATGGCAGGACGGACGGACTGATGGAAACCGAACCACACCTCCCTCCCCCCCCCCAAAGGGTGGTAGTAGCCCTCTGGGGGTGAGAAGAACGATCGCCCCACTGGAGTGTACCTGGCAACAGACGCACACGGGACAGAACTGACCAAAAGCTAGCGTGAACATGAAGCATTACCTCTGACGGTAGCTCAAAGCACACAGTTCACCATGGTCAGCGTTACATTTTAATTCAGGCGTAAATTAGTGTTCACATTTTTGGAAATTCGCTTTGCTTCAAATGTTCGTTTATTCAGCCTACTAGCCAACTAGCATTCCGACAGTCTTAAGGCTCGATCACACCGAGGCAGCAAAACAAGAGTTTTCCTATGGTACGGCGCGACTGGCATGCACTTCAATATGGCGCTTCGTGTTTTTTTAGACAAGTGTAAAAATGTCATTTTATCAACTTTTCAGCGCAAGTCGCGCTGTTTGTCAATGGGACAGTTGGCCCAGGCTGCCCGTTCAGTTTGCTTTGGCACAGCCAGGCAAGCGCATCTCTGTGTGATCGGGAAGGGGGGGGGGGGGGTTATTCAAAGCTTATGAAGCGGTCACGTGCCTTTAGCGACGCGTCTCGGTGTGATCGGGGCCTAAGTCTGGCGTCTTAGTAAAGAACTGCACCGTTACTTATAGCGGGATATACCCGGAGCGTACCTCATGGAAGGCAGGTGGCGCGTGATGACGTCCAGAGCCTGCACAGAGTCCTCCGGAACCTCGTTGAGGTGACCCGACAGGGCTTCCAGCAGCATCTGGAGGCTGACCACGGACACCCACTGCAGGGAGACCTTGAACGTCTGATCCTTGCCTTCGCCAGGCAAGGTCACCTCCAGGTCCACCTGGAAAAGAAGACAGTGGCCATTTTACTTTTTGTTTTAATGTGGGTGTTGGGGCGTTAGATGATGGTATTGCACCATGTTGACAGTAGGTGGCGGTAATGCACCATTCCCCCCTCAGGAACAGAGTATTGCTCGGTTTACAAACCCATACTGGTATTGGCCTGTGTTGTTGGCTCACTTAGGCAGTCAGCTGAACTAGGCTTGCCTAGTTTTAACTAGGGATGTCACAAGGACCGATACTTCGGTACTAAGTTTTCAATTCTGAAAACATGACGTGTTTTTGTATCTACTGGATGTTTTGAAAAGTCAACATCATGGTCCTTAATATGAACAATGAGTCTGAACGCCTACCATATCTTGCTATATGGACATCACTGCAATACCTGGATTGTTTTAAGGTGCTGCACTCTCCTTCTGGAACGGCCTCCCTATCCACATCTGTATCGTTCAAACAGGCGCTCAAAACTCACCTATTGCAGCTTGCATTCACCACCTAGCCTTTTTCCCCTCCATTTTTTTTAATTTTATGACTCAATATCATTGACGTTCCATTGTCTCTCGATGCTACATCGCTGCTAGTCTCTACCGGTGTCTGGGGCTTAAGAAGGTATAGTCAGCTACAGCAAGCTATTGTAAGATAATACACTTTGCTAAATTCACCAAATATCTTGTCGCATTTCACAAGTTCACCATTCTGTGTGTGCTGAAAAAAATTAATCAGGTACAAAGCTCTGTAAATAGGAACATGAACAAAGTGGCAAACACCACTCACAACAACTCTGGTTTCACAATGCGTTTCGATGTGTGGGGCGGTGCTTCTGAGGGACTTTGATTCGAGTTCAAAGCTAGCAAGTTGAGCGAGCGCTGACAGACAACCATTTTCCCAAAGGCAAACGAGTGTTCGCGTGCCGGCCAGGGTGTGGTGAAAACGTACCCGGTCCCTCCCGATGGGCAGTGGATGGGCAGTATACATGTTCCTCTTCCCGTCGTAGCCAGGCTGTCGGTCACCAAAGATCTGCATCTTGAAGTGCCGTACCATGGTGTCCACCACTTCCCTGGAGGACAATGGAGTTGTCACACGTTAGATGGGGCTTAAGATGTGTACAGGGGAACGTTTTATCTCAACCTCGTGCTATGGATGTGAAGATATGCTTGTGGCGTTTAAAAATTTAATTAAATAAACACTCCCTGTTTAGAGTGCTCCAAATATTGTTGTGCGTAGCACTGTTTGGAAAAGGGATTAAATAAGGTCTGATCGTTTATGTGGATTGCTAAGGGTTGTTGCAATATAACTCAATGATAGCTATTAGCTTCTGATAGGACAAGTCATAGGACATTTTTAACAGTCATATTCCGCATAGTGGATCTTAACTAGAGATTACTACTGTCCATATCTAGGTCATGAATATTCAGTACACTCAAAATGATGCATATGTCAAGGCAGTAAATAACAGAGATTGGCATTGTGGGGTTTATGGGCAATTAAATTAAATACATTTCTGGACCCAACCCAAGTATTTTGAAAAAAAGGCATAGGTATCCAACTACACAAAGTGTAGAGTTTAACATGCTTTATGGACTTGACACACTATGAAATAGTTTGTTCTCCGATCCCTGCCAGTGTGCTCAGGCTTACCTGTTAACCCTTCGAGGCCGTTTCTCAGGTTTGATGTCGATATCATAGTGATAGACATCAATCTTGGGAATCTGCACCTGGAAGTGGTTGGCCAGCAGGCGGATGGGCTTCCCCACCGTACCCAGGCCGGGACGCCGCGGAGGCTGGAACAGAGAGGTGGGGGCAGGCGGGCCTGCAGAAAGAAAGAAAGAAAGAAAGAAAAAAAGAGAGAGAGAGAGAAAACGCACATTTTAGCAACGGTCAATGCACTGCATTCGCTAGCGCTCAGGCCACTCAAAGCGATGTACGCAATAGATGAGCAGAGTATCTACAGGTCCCCACAATTCTAAATATGTATTATCAAAACACTGTTACTCTCAAACAAGTTGGCACTCCTGCTAGTACAGCCTCTATCATGACAAGAACGTAAAAACTACCTGGTGTAATCAGTAATACACCAAGATGTTGCGTTCATCCCAGATAGTGCTTCTATTTACCTATAGCACACTACAGTTAAAAGGGGAAAGTTATGTTTTTAAATTTCAATCATCCCATATGCTCTGTATTCAAGACAACCAAGAGATACGACAGTTGGGCTTACTCACGGGTAGCTTTTCTCGACGAGTAATTACCAATAAATAAAAATCCCAAAATGAATTGAAAAAAAACCCAATTATAATAATAAATTAAGCTATTTATGTTGAACTTGTATTGCATCTGCCCATCAACCACGACACAAACCCAATCAGCCACTCTGCCCCTTGACCCACATAGGTCAAGAAAGGCCAGGCAAAACAATAACCTCCAATTATCCCGCCCCCCGCCCCATCATGACAAAAAAAAAAAAAAAAGGGGC
>JAODLL010000003.1:1639669-1650028 GCA_026546735.1 Forbesichthys agassizii | reverse complement strand
CCCCCCCCCCCCCCCCCCCCCCCCCCCCCCCCCCCCCCCCCCCCCCCCCCCCCCCACAAGACATGACTATTGGATTACTTTTTTGACCTCAACATGTGAATATTGTGCCCTTTTATATTAGGAAAATCTAAAATAATGCCTAGAATTACCATTATTAAGGATGTCTACTAGAATAAGGAATAACTTATTCTGCAATATTATATTATTTACATATCTGTTATAGTAGGCTGCATCTTAATATGTAAATACTTTTATTTATGCAAGTTCAGGAGTTCTCCATTGTGTTGCACAAAGCAGGCCTATAAGGTGATTGGTTGTCTTCTGGTAGTGCAATGCAAATCAAATATTGATATTTGATTAGCATCTATATGTGGCCTTTATAGCCAAGTTCCATGGTTAGATCTGCAAGCTGCTGTATAGTTTAACCTGACATGCCAGATATCTGTCTGTTAGACACACCCTCATAAAGTTGAGGTTCTACCATGTAGTGCAAAACCCAAAGATTCTAACCCTGTTGTGACCATTTCTGGTGCAACATACAGAAGGGTCAAAAGGGTCTATACTGTAATTACTCTATAAGCTATGTGACAGAGATCGTCTCTCCCCCCTCTGGGAATCGTACCCCGATCTCCCACGCAGAGAGCGGCCACTCTACAAGGCAGGATAACCCCCATGGGCTCTAGCCTGAGTCACCAGAGTGTCCTATGAGGTGCTGGAGAGTGAGAATTGACTTCACTGCACAGCGACCCGCTGGCCACCATTACACCTGCTAGTCTCAGACTCTTCCATCCATCAGCACTACGTCACTTTAAGCAACTCTGTCCTGAACGTACATAACCCAGTGTAAGCTCGATAACTTTCCGTAAATGAGGATATTGTCATATGTACAGTGGCCTATATGATATGGGTGGAGGGCGATCTGGGGCCCACTTAAATTATTTTTCAGTGGGCCCAGAATCCTCTAGCTACTGCCCTGCTTGTAGCTAACAGTGCAACGGTGATTGGCCACAATCTAGGTTTACTGGCCTGAAACAACGATTTACAAGCTCTCCAGACTGATTATGGCGAAGTATCGCGATATTAGGGAAGTCTCGCGAGGCAAGATGTAAATACGATTTGTATGGCATTTGTAAGTGATAGCAATTGCAATAGTATAGTGGGGCTTCCTGAAAACGGCGTAAAATAGGATGTACTGTAGCAGCCACACGTGCTGTATATTTTATGTAGAAATGCAAAATGCGTAACGCAAGCTCAAAAGAAAGATGTAAACTGAAGTCTCTTGAAAACCTTTTTTACGGCGCTTGGCAGCATCCATAAAGTGTTGCATTAGCTAACGCCCTCTGCTGGACCGTCCAGGATATTGTACTATGCCGGTAGCATGTATCAACAGAGGTAAATGTCCCTGGATGGAGCTGCATGTCTGAAAAGTGAAAATTACTAGCTGGTCATGCTGGTAATTTACCAGGAGCATTGTGTGAAAAAGATCCCTCCCTTCCCCTCTGAGAGCCTGTTGGTCTGCAGTTGTGAAGCCCTTGACTAACCTGTTGTAGCCGTTTGTGGGAATTTGTGTGATTACCAGGCAAGGTACAGTATATTAGTTATAAATCACTCAGGTGGTGTCAAAAATCACCAGAACAACAAGAGCAGATATTCTCACAGGGCACTGATAGCTAATGTAAGTTTGACAAGACTAAGAAATAAATGTATAGCTCTAAAATCCTTCCTACTAAGGGCCCCATGGTGATTGGCCATATGGTTAACGTATGCCCATAGTCTCTAAACATAATTATCTGAATCTCAGCTGTGCATATGACAGATCCAATGTTTTCATCAAATTGATTAACTAAAAAAATACCTATGGGAACTTTGTTACATACAGCAACAACTTGCTTGAGTGTGTAATAACCTAATAACACAATATTATGCTGCTATTCTGTATTAGATTTAGCCATTAACTCTATAAGCTAATACACTTTCTGTTAAACTGACCTTTCCCAAGCCCCGCCCCTTTTTGCATGTCCTCCAATAACAGTTGAGCATTTTTTTGAATCTGACAGAACCTTCCATCAACTGTCTGTTTTGCTGTAATAGCCTTCTATGGTGTTTTGTCCTACCTAGTTACAGTAACTAGGTAGGACAAGTGAAAGGGGCGGGGCTTGGGAAAGGTCAATTCAGCGACATAAGCGGTTGCTTTTACACAAAACTCTCTGTGAATGGAAAGACAAAGTGGTGTAGGCCAGGGTTACTCAAACTTTTCAGGTCGTGACCCCCAAAAATAACAGTGCCAGAGACTAGCGACCCCTGCTGTCCCCAGAGGTGTTAGAAGAATAACAGCCATATTATTATTTGATAGTATTTTAATATAGGCTAGTAGCAGAACAAATCAAAGTAATGTATAAACTGTACTAATAACAAGTATGGCTAATCTATGCCATTTTAATCATTTTAATAGGTTATTTAATTTCTGAAAATCATCTTGTGACCCTCTCCTCTGTGTCTCGCGATCCCCCGGGGAATCCCGTCCCCCAGTTTGAGAACCACTGGTGTAGACCACATTACGCAACGTTTTCCAATGGAACATCTGAGAGAACAACATGACATTGAAAGAAGGAGCCATTTCTGTTTTGAACGATTTCAAATATAAATTAATAAATGAAATAAAATATTTCTACAGAATGACTGGCCCCATCTTTAAATGTGGGACTGGCTTTTGTATTAGCCCATGTATGTAATTTGAATGGAACTATATAATTATGAGAGCATTTCTATAAATAGATTCAGTTGATAGCTTAAACATTTATTTAGATAGAGAATAGCAAAAAGATAGTTTGAAGACTTATTCTTTTTAGAGTACGTATGTGAATCCACACCAAACATGGTTATAAAAGGGTACACACACACACAACATGGCATTATTCATGAAAATGGTTTAAATAAGAGTTGTTATAATACCATTTTGTATAACCAAACATGTGATTTTATATTGCAAAACCAAGTAAAGCCACTGAAAAGGGGTTGAGTCATAATTTACAATAGGTAACCTATATAAACAACATCACTGCATCTAATGTGCAAACAGAAGTGTCTTCTATATTCCTGGTGCTGGACCAACTTTATAACAAAAAAAGAAGCTACATTTCAAATACAAAAATAAAAACAAAATCCATTTGGAATCGAGTAATCCAGCTTCTTTATGAAATAAAGTTACTCCACGAACAATTCGAATACCTCTGCCTCTTCAAACTCCGCATTCATTTTAGCAGCGAGGATGTCCAGCTCGTTGATGTCGATTTGTTTGACCTTCTTCCTTCTTCTCTTCTCCTTAACAACAACGACTCCTGGGATGTTCAGATCTTGCTCAGGGAAGGAACCAGCGATGTCCTCTCCGTCTATCAACGTGGTAAAAGAGCTAACGCCAGATAGAAAGCTGCTCAATTCCAAGCCAGACTTCCCAACTTTACGAAAAACAGTTGGAGTCTTCAGTGTTTCGAAACCGAATAGAGATTCGCGAGACTCCGCGTTGTTCAAGGCCGGATCGCTGAGACGGCTATAAGATCGGCGTACCTTCTGGGACCAGACCGCAGTCTTTGGATCTGAGGCAGGCTGGGGACGTAGGGGAGGTGGAGATGAAGCCAGGATTGGAGAGGGCATTAAGGCCTTCCTCGGAGGGGTAGCCTGAACGGGACCAGGGGTGGAGACCGTGGTCTTTTTCTCCTGAATGCCCTCAGACAGTCTCTGGATATTCTCCTTGTTGTGATCATAAGGTAACACCGTTTTCCTAGGCGCGATCTTCCTCACGGTAATCGACCGCTTGACGGCAGCTATAGGCGCCATCTTGTCAACATTCACAGCATTTTGAATCGGAGAAGTTAATCGCGCTGACCGTCTTCGCTGCGGGACCTCTTGGTTCATAGTTATATAGAAAATATATCCTTCAAATGTGTTAAAAAGCAATGTATGCAAGTATTTTCGCTTTTCCTCAGTCTACCAGAACGCAACGCAGTCCGTTCAAATTACCCGCCGTGTCGCACAATGCACACACTGCTTCCCTTTACGTCATCATTGTGCGCTGTTGCAACTTTTGCTGTGTAATCTGACCAAGCGAGGCTCTGGTGTTAAAAGTTAAAATACTGTGGTTTTATCACATACTCTCTTAACATTATGGAATATTTAATTGGAATACAGGGACCGGATTATGTCCTTGTAGCCTCCGACAACGTCGCCGCAAGCAGCATTATTCAGATGAAACACGGTATGACGGCGCTGATTTGATGCTAAATTAATGTTAGCTTACTGTAGCAATTCAACCGGCGTATGAAACCTTCACAATTGTGGCTCACGGTGTTTTTAAGTAAGGCGTACATTATAAACAGAATACAGCTTCAGAATACGTGTGCGTATAGTAGTGTTGTTTATTGTACAATAATGCGTGATGTGATGCTAAATTGTTAACGAAATGTAGCATCGTAGCTAAATTGCACGTAAATCTCTAATAAGCAATCATTTTCACATGGAAGAATGTTATTTTATCAGGAGCTGTTAACTACCGTATATGTTAATACATTTGCAATCAATAACCATTGGTTCACCTTTCATACAATTGCCTGCTTAAACTGGCACAATCTAATGCCATTGTATGACACTGAAAGTGAAAGTAATGTACTTGACACGGATACAAATACTTGCACAGTGGAAGTCACGTTAGATCATATATAATTGTGTTTTCATGTATTTCAAGTCCAATCGTTTAGCATATGGTATTGCTATTTAACATGTATATATTTAAATGTATGCTGCATATTTTAGCAGCATTCGCGTCTTTCCTCCAATGGCGATGTTATCCTTCAATTTAGAGGAATTGCTATTTTTTTGTGTAAGTTGTACCGTTATACAGTATTTTGGACATTACTGTACACACGCAGGCATGCATGTGCTCTCATCTTGCAGTGACCAATGTATATTTTCTTTAAATATTTGCCAACACGAAGCAAAAATAACGTGATGTTATGTCTTTCAGACTATGACAAAATGTTCAAACTAAGTGAGAAGATTCTGATGCTATGTGTCGGGGAAGCAGGAGACACAGTACAGTTTGCTGAGTACATCCAGAAGAATGTTCAACTCTACAAAATGAGGAATGGTATGTTTGCAGAATTTACATATAAACTATCCAATCCAATCCACTTTATTTATAAAGCACATTTATAACAACAAAGTTGACCAAAGTGCTAGTACAATACATACCACAATTAGCAATACTAACTATATATTATAAACTATAATAACTTTATATTCTACATGGTGAAATTCTAAAATTGTTGGTATTCTTTATAGTCTACTTTCTCAAAGTGGACCCAATATAAAAAGTCTCAATGTAGTTGAGATATTTCAGAAAAGTCAAATAAAGATTGAACTTTACTCTCTCACTTTACTGTCAAGCCTCTTGACGTGACAAGGAATTAATGTGGTAAGGCCTCAATCATACATATGCTGATAGAGGTCATTGGATGATAAGAAACTATTTATTAATTTAGTTTACAGAATTTGCTATATCGTGATGTGTATCGTTATTGGGATATAAAATAATCTATATCGGGATATGACATTTTGGTCATATCGAACACCCCTTATGCTGATGGCCATGTCATGAAATCTACAAAAATGTACAAATCTTTACAATTAGGTAATTTAGCAGATGCCTTTAGCCAAAGTCACTTACAATGTTTAGGATGTTGACATGTACAATACAAATGCACTGATGCTGTATGTTGCTTCCCACACTTTCAGGTTACGAACTCAGTCCAGCAGCAGCAGCAAACTTCACAAGGAAGAATCTTGCAGATTACCTACGAAGCAGGGTAAATGGCGTAATACAGGGCTTTACACTGGGGACAGGGTGATCTAGTGGTCTGGGTGTTGGGCCATCGGTGTATGAATGTGTGTGTGACTGGGTGAATGTCAGGCAATACTACTACTAATACTGTAAAGCGCTTTGGATAAAAGCGCTATATAAATTAGCCCATTTTACACTGACATTTTCCCCCAAGTAGCATGCATGCTCTTAAGTTAAAACATTTAGGGGCACAGACAGTCGGAGTTCTATTTATTAAGGGCGAGCATAACCGTTATGCAATTATTTACCTTTAGTATTTTGTTTTCATTGTATGTTAATCTCTAGTATGATGTCTGAATGGCTTGGTTTTTGACAGAGAGATGATTAGGCCTACATTATCAGGTTTGACCTATCAACAAATATCTGCAGTTTTATATTTGCTCAATTACGACATGGTCACATTGTCTATTGTATAGCGTGTATATACATTGTTTTTTCCAGTAGGCTAGTGTCTTCATATTTAATGTGGAGGTATTCAAGGTAGAGAAGGTCAACCAGCACAACTCAGGCTAGAATATTGATGTTTCAGCAAACATAATTTTGAATGGAATATATCTTGAAAAGGTAGGTTATACAGAAATATTCGTATAACTTCCTATTTAGATTAATAGCCATGTGAAACGATTTATACTTTTACTGTACTATAGAGATCATGTTGTGACGGCGTACAATGTAGCTTCACGTAAGTGTACGGTAAACACAGGTTTTTACCGTAATTGCAGCACAATATAAACTGAGCTGTGATGACGAGGTAGCTAATATGGGAGTGCGTTTGTGTTGAGCTCTGAGCCCCGATATGAATAGCTAAACACACTTTTTGTACGCGTGGATGGAGTGTAGGTATGCTAACTATTATGCTAACAAACACAATGACGCATTTACCCTGTTGGAAGTGGAACCATGTTTGGAACAGGTACCCAGTGCACGCCGCACGGTAGTCATTGTGCATGGGGATTTCATAACAATGCGCAACTGCGCATATTTTAGCTGCGACCATAGTACTAGAAGTCACTCGCACAAAGTGCGATTAAATATATTTTTCATGTTCGCACACTAAGATGTTAAGTCGCATTTGCCAGTGAAATGGTTGCACTGTAGAGCCCTGTAATATCATAGTTGAAATTCTATGTATTACTATTTGACTCAGGATTAAAAACCCACACCAAAAGAGTATTTTTAGGTGGAGTAAGATATGCTGATGTAAAGAATGATTTTTTTAACTCATCTAAACAAAAGCTGCTTGTTTCAATGCCATAGGCATAAGGTCCACTCTTAAAATAATAATGAACTAGTAGTTATATATCACTTTTCAAAACATTGTTACAAAGTTCTCCACAGATCCAAATAATATACTGCATACAGTCAAAAAATATAACAATTGAAACAAACAAACAATAATAAAGATGAAATAAACAACAAATAAAACATAAAAAAATGTATTGTCTAGTTTTGATATCTATTCTTAAATAGACATCAACATCTATAGAAGGTATTTTTATAAATATGTTTTTAAGTAGTGATTTAAATGTATAGTCAGCTATTGCAAGCTAATTGTAAGCTAAAACACTAGTTAAATTCACCAAATATCTCATTGCATTTCACTAGTTCACCATTCTCTGTGCAAGCTAAAATTGTAATCTAGTTCTTCTACACAGCCCTGGCTCCATAAATAGGAACATAAACAAAGTGGCAAACACCGCTCACAATAACAATTCTGCATGTCTTCACAATGCGTTTCAATGTGTGCGGCATATTTTGTATTTTGATTTGAGCTCGCAGTTAGCAAGTTTTTTCGAGAATGACTCGAGTGAATAAAGTGGCTGGACATGTATTGCTAAGGCTGGGATAGTGTTGTGTGGTCTTTGTGTTTGTGTCCCAATTACTTTACCTATAGGTAAGCATCTTTGAGCAATATGCCCGCCCTTTAGTTCTTCTAGTTGCAGTCCCTGTAATTGGCTTTGGATAGAATATTCTGCTAAATTACGTAATTGTAATTGTTAAATGTGTCATTATGAATATTGTGAATTAATGCTAATGTAATTTTTAAAAATATTTTATACGCTGTATTTTAAAACCATAAACTAGTCTATATTGACAAATATTTCGTTTTTCCACCAAAGTGTTTATTAATTATTAAACAGAAGAAACATTTACTTGCCCTCACTACCTGGGAATATATGCAAATGTAACAGCCCCATGCCTTCAGTGGCATGTTTGGCAGATTTCTGTGTACACACACTAAAGGTTTCTAGTTGCCAAATCACCTTTCTGTGATTCATATATTTGCATGTTGGACCATGATAGATGACAAATCAAACAAAATGAAAGAATATTTTAAGACGGTGGTAGTCTCTTTAAAAAAAAAACTATAATATTGAAATAATCACTACCAGAATTAATTATTAATACAAAATTACTCATGAGTACATAATTATTCTTTAAGCTCTTATTTAAATAGCAATATTGAAGAAGTTGGATTTGGAAAAACATTTCTGCTCTACAAATATCAAGGGAGAAGTTGTTTAATATTCCTTCGAATGCAGGTGGGAATAAATTCTCACCTGCCTGTTTACGCATTGATACATTTCAGACGTCTAAGTGCAACCAGTGGTTGTATTTTGACTGGGTTTGCCACACGTGTCATCTTATTGTGAATGTGGTATGTCACTTGGATCTAATTTGTGTGGCACACCTGTGCCTGCAACATAGACTCACGCCTTTCCCACCCACCCACCCACACACACACACACACATGGGACCCAGTGGCCTGGGAGCAGGGCAATGTTGGATGCACATGCAGCACACAGACAGTGTTGAGCGGTGGTTATTATTCATTAGTCCTATTCTAGCATAGGCATTTAAAAATAATGCTGAACAAAGGGGCTGTCGTGAGTAAATAGATTGGGGTGTGTGGGGTTGTGGATTTATTTAAGAATTGGTCTTCTTGAGTAGTGGACACCACCGTGGATGAGCGTCCTACTAAAAACAGCAGAAAGCATTAAAAGAAAAAGAATTGCTTGTAAAACTAACCTAACACACCAACCACAATCACCTTTTGGAGAAGCCATCTATCATTGATCTGAAGAGATATTGCCAGGTTAATTACGGCAAATGTGGGCTTTCTGCTAGCACGGCTGTGTATTGGCAAAAATCTGATGATGCGTATAACGATACAGGGGCCATGATTTTATATTTTGCGATAGTGTAAGCAAGGCGATATATTGCGATGTGTACTTTGTGGAAAACTGTCATAGCAATGCTAGTGTGTGGCGTTGCTGCAAAAAATTATAGAAACATTTATGTAAACTTGCCCAGGAACTGCACATGGAAATTATCTTAAAACTGAATCTGGTAAGAAGCAGCTTTCCTCAATTTTGAGGTTATGTATTTCGCACATGGTCCCTTTTATACAAATAAATCTAGTAAAAAATATAATTTTTGTATTATTTTTTTATAGATCGCGTTTTAGAGAATACATATAGTATCACGCAACGTAATATCGTGATATTCGGGTGTAGTAACAATGTTTACTTACCCCCCTATCTGCTAGAAAAATGTGCTGCAACCAATCACAGGCTGCAATCTCCTCTTGTAATATTCTACTTTGCTATTCGGCTTAGCCTTGTCCAAGTGTTTGTAAGAACCTGATGTCCAGTAGTAGGGTTATTAATGTTGGTCTGTTCACGATTTCTTTGTTAAGGTCGGTCGTCTAGGTTATGTTAGTACCGGATTGGGTCCCGTGTTAACTACAGCCCGCGTAATACTGCCGTACCGCACATGCTGTAGCCTATTGGTCCTGTTTGAAAGCATCTCCTTCCGTAGACGATACCTTTCCGCTTTGACCATGTCAACTCGTTTTAGCAATCCGCTCATTACCGTAGAAAGCCGTTCCTTAGTGTTCCCGTCTTAAACTTTTAGTGACTTTAAAGCGTCACAATGAAATGACGTGTCATTTGCTATCACATAATAGGCAAATGCACGTGTGTAGGTACTAGCTAATTCAGGATTTACCAGCATAACAGAAGGCAAATGCACGTGTGTAGGTACTAGCTAATTCAGGATTTACCAGCAAAACAGAAGCATTGAAAGTATGTTTTTAAATGGAATCCATCGGCGAGCGGGTGGTCAAACTATATCGTTTGGTTAAATACAGTGACCAAATGGAATATTGCATGTCCAGCCATTCCCCTTCCTTATGCTGAGTAATGTACACATGAATATTGCCAAATGTTCTACATCAGTGTGTTTGTGTCTGTTGTATTTGTGTGTAGATACAAAATAAGGGTCAGATTCACTTATGGTACCAATCTGTCGTCTCGCTAATATGTTGAGGAGAGTGCAGCCGCCGCTTGTCACAATAGCAGAAGGGAGAAAATAATGATAAAAAACAATTAGCGTGGCAGAGAAGGGAATGTGGGACACATCGTTGGAGGACGGGGGCGGGGGGGGGGGGGGGGGGGGGTAAA
>JAODLL010000003.1:1607250-1628712 GCA_026546735.1 Forbesichthys agassizii | reverse complement strand
CCCCCCCCCCCCACGTACAGCTGAAGATGGTCACTGCCTGCTTATATCATGTCATTATTTCACCTTCCGTTACTTCCATCCTTCCAGTTATTAGTTTTGCCTCCTGTTAATATAATGTCCCTTGTTGTTAAGGCATCATGCACTATTTTCACACAGGTGCCATTCTAGGTGAAACACCGTAGTTGCTCATAACATTATGTACAGGCATGTTTTATATGGCAATTTGCCAGAATTACAGTTCATTTATCACAAAACTGTTTGCTGCAGAAATACAGTTGTGTCCTCATATTGATCGTAGGTACCTGGGAATGAATGGTGTATACTCAAAATACCCATTAACGCCCCCAGAGAGAAATAATGGCCAATAGTACGGTGAAATCCGTACACCTCCCCATTGACTTGCATGGCATACTGGGTCATTCTGGTCTGTATAAAGGGTGAAAAGCCCACCCTTCATAAAATCGATTGCGGAAGTGTCGTCGGTTGGAACCTCTCTGTTGAACTATATTGTCTGATTTTACCCATGTGATCTCCCCAGTTATCTCCAACCTAGGTGTGTAAATTCCACAGCCTAAATGTCTAATTGCAGCTTCAGCCCCAGGTCCTGAGGCCCTGGGTCACAAAGCAACTGCTGATATTGCCACATGACCTATTTTGAGTCTTCAGCCCCAATACCGAAATGAATATCTAAGCCCTAAATTTATGCTTAATGTTATCCGAAACCTAAACCACATACACATTCGATAAAACATTTTAAAACACTTTTTGGTATGTTACTGTGTAATTAGTAGTTACTTATTATAGAAGTGTATTTAATACGTTTTTTAAAGTAAATAAAATCAGCAAATCTTCTCATTATGACATAAGAGCTACTCATTATAATGATCTTATTTAATTAAGATCATGTTTTTCCACAAATTTGATTTTATGACATAATGACAAAATATTTTTCTCATAAATTTTAAAATGATTAAATAAAATAAAATGTGAATATTTATAGGGTATATAGTATTAAAATAAATACTATGAATTTACTATGTACTTTACATTTAAAGGTATAGTCATTAATTCTGTAGAAAGCTTGTTGATATTGCAACTCTTCCTTCAGTGCCATAGGGTGCTCTCTCAGAAGCTCCGCCCACATGTTGGAAATGCATTGCCAAGGCTAGGATAGTGTTGTGTGGTGCGGTCTAGCTGGCGGGCCATGAGTTTATCTCACGATCGCTGACTTTGCCTCTAAAGCGACAGGCAAAAATATGTGCTAACCGGAAGTCACATGTCAGCATAGCGACACCCACCTGCGGAGGACCCCTCCCAAGAGGGAGGCGTTCAGACACTCCGGTGGGGAGAGCCTCCGCTGCACCTCTCCCACGGTGACCTTGTACTTGGAGGTGGAGCTGAGGAGGGACAGACGGCCTGGAACCGAGCAGAACACCTCCGCCGGGTTGGATACAGCGCCCATGCCAAGCCCCTCCTTACCCAGGGACAGAACCGACAGCGACGAGCCGTTCAGCTTGGATGGAATAGGTACTGTGGTGAGAAGAAGACTTTGTTACTGTACGTATTATCTCTTGATACACAGGTACTTATTTGTTTATGTTAATGTGCACTTGCAGGAAGACCTTGTTACTGTACGTATTATCTCTTGGTCAGTGTTGGGCAAGTTACTCATGAATAGTAATAAGTTATTATTTACTTATTACTCCTTCAAAAAGTAATAATAATATTACTTTACTTATTACTTTCTATTAAAAGTAATTAGTTATGTTACTCGTTACATATTGCTACTAGACAATCACTACCCTGCCTCTCCACTTCTGAGAAATGACGACCCGTGTAGCCACATAATATTAGAATTGAATCCTCTTCATTGGTACAATAATTAACCTTAGGAGTCAACAATCATTTAAAGTGAAAACATTGCAGCCTCTCAAACCAGATGGTTGGTTCAATTAGCCTACCCTTAGATTGCAAGGACCATTCAAATAATAAAGGTACGTCTTCATAAGATGGAGGTTTAGAGGGGGGTAATATTGTTCTTGTTCTTTCTGAGCAAAAGCAGTCATTTAAAAAAATGAACCACAATTGATTTACATACTTAAACTTTTAACAAAGTACTTACATTTAAAATAGTTTTTTTTAACTTCACAACTGTTGATTGAGATAGATTTCATTCACTTGAAGTGAATTTGTGTATTTGTTTGTTTATTAATCTTAGCATACATTTCTTTTCATCCCTGGAAGATAGTTATTAGTCACTTGGACACAATGTCTACAGCTACACGTTCAATACATTTTTTGCAGAAAAAGGACATTATTCTGAGTTTATGAGCGATGAGAGTTTATGACACTCCTAAAAAGCATGGATATTAACAAGCATATAATCAACATAGCCATTGACATCACTGATATGTGAATGATTGTTTGACAGTGTGCACAGCCTTGCTGTCTTTAATCTATTCAGTGTCATTTTCCCCATGCTGACAGATCTAATTCTGGAGTGCTGCTTGTTGACTCTGTTGTTTCAACAGCAGGTGGTTAAGTTTTAAATCAGTTTCTCACAGAGATTTATTTCTCACCTAGAAAAGCTAGCTTCACACTCACTTTTCTTCACTGCGGTTAACTTTGAGAGTCATATAATCAAGTTTTTAAAAGCCAATTAACTACTTAACTCGCCAATATGCTTTTTATTTCACCAGCAGGGGGAGGTAGTTCCCCAAAATATTTAAAAACAAACTTTGTTTTGTATTTATCCTACATGTCTGCCCTTGTGGAAATTACATGGCATGATTCTATTGCCACATAATAAGCCAGGTATAATGTTTGGATTGGCTCTGTACATGCCACCATTGGATCCTGTGAGGCAGACAATTTAATTTAACTCTGAATTATCTTGCTGCTGCTTCTTTCAATTTCCCCATGGGGCAGTTTGACCTTTGTCCAGGATAGTGACTCATAAAAATGTAGATGCATGAAACGAGGCTGAAACCCGGTCAAACTATACCGCCATGTCAAAATGTACGTTCCGGCCGAACTGTTGAAACCAAGCAACAATGAAATAATAAATGTTATATAAGATTGGAATATGTTAAACATTCTGCCTAGTTGAGCTCTTAAGTATCTTCTAGACACAATTTTCAAAAGGCAAAGCTCAAAGTGGCTGTGTTGAATACTCTGGTCAAAGCTAATCTTTTAGCAAAGATTATTCTATAGGCAAAATGTCTCTTTGTCTGTCTGTGTGTCTGTCTGTCTGTGTGTCTGTGTGTCTGTGTCTGTCTGTATGTCTGTGTCTGTCTGTCTGTATGTGTGTCTGTCTGTCTGTCTGTATGTGTGTCTGTCTGTCTGTCTGTGTGTGTCTGTGTCCCTGGCACTGGTCACGGCTTGTCTTATCTGCACTAGTGTCTCTCCTGTCGTTGTGTGCGGGGGTGGGGTGGGACATGGGCCTCTTCTGCAGACGGCCCCCTGTGCGACACACATTCCCCGATCAACAAGCCACCCATTCACAGCTGGCCATACCGCTGCGCCGGAGAGACACGGCTCCCATGAAGCTTTTTGTTTGTTTTTTTTGTAAGCCGTCTCTTCCTTGGAACGGCCGTTTCTTTTTCTATCTGGAGCCCTTAACGTATTTTCTCAGTGGTCCCTGGGTGTTTTTCAGGCCCTCTCTCGGGCTCCAGGTTTTTGGTCACCCTATCATCCATGAGCTACTAATTGACACTTCTACAGCGGAATGGCGGCTGTTCAATTAATCGTCTGTTAATTGCCTTGTGTGCCGTGGAGTGTTTCCGCTGAGTTTTAATCAAGCATACAATATGACGAGACAACACGTACATTATAAACTATAGTAAAACAATATACACATGAAGCTTGTGGAACGTTATGATGCACTTTATTGTGCATAGTGGCAATTTGTTAAAGTCTAAATATTATTGTTGCATGTGGTGACATGGAACAAATGTGTAATTCTAAGGGAGTATTAGTGTTTCTATAGTGTGTAGTGTATTGCATGTGTTTTTTTAGATTATATTATTATTATTATTATTATTATTATTATTATAAAATAAGTGATTACTAATATTTAGGTGTTAAAATGCCTTGGGTTTCAGATTGGGGACATTTTTACAAAATCAGAGATATAACATGCCCTTTTGTGTGTTGAATATCAGAGCGATAGTACATCTCAAACAACTCATTTTTTAATCACACTCCCATCCTCTATCCTTCTCTACGCTGTGCCAACCCCCCATCTCTCCTCTCTCATGTGACCATGAACAGTTCATTAACAATGTGTGCCTTTAGGGTGAGGTCTGCAGCCAGTATTAGAGCTTCTTCTTGACTTCAAATGAAATAGCAGAACAGAATTATTTATAGTGTGAGTGTGTGTGAGTGTGTGTGTGTGTGTGTGTGTGTGTGTGTGTGTGTGTGTGTGTGTGTGTGTGTGTGTGTGTTGAGAGAGTGAGGGAGGCATTGGTGTGTATCCCTCCCTAAACACCAACCCCCAGCACACCCATAAAGGTACACACACACACACACACACACACGCACACGCACACACACACACGCACACACACACACCTTACCTTTTTTAATGACAGAGTGGTCAAGGATGCCCAGGGCTGAAGCTTCTTCCATTCCCTGAATCACACACACACACACACAGATAAAGTCGGTATCATTTATTCACAGCCAATACCCAGCCTGTCTCTGTCTCCCAGGCCAAGCCTATATAACCTCCATATGTTTAGACAGCTGGTTACTCTGATATTTAATAAACTGGGACATTGTCATATTTTTGTCATAGTTTGATTATACTGCATGTGAAATACACTTTATACCCCTTTGTCTAATGTTTTTATAGTTCCTTTGTGGCTCTGTGTTTGAAAACACAACTTTCTAGATGTATTTAGAATAAGTATTGTGTTATTGACATTATTGATGTGTAATGTGCATTAACAAAATGCATATTAATATGAGAGTTTGTGTGAAAACTATAGAATGAGGTACAAATATGAAATTATAGATACTGTAGGATGTGAACTAGCTCATTTGTTTTATACTTGATATATTTAAGGTCAATATAGTATCCATAATTATTAATATTTTATAAGGAGCAGTATTGTATTGTATGTATGTAGGTGTTTAGAATGTTGTAAATTACAATTTATTACAATAGACTACATTCAATTTTAAAATGTAAGTTTAACACAAACTAACATTTGCCATATATTTACTATTTGAGTCCTAATAACTACACCCAATGTCAGATGGATGTGCAAATATTCGATCCATTAATCAAATGAAAGTCCTCATCAGCGAACTGGGGTGCGTTTAACAGCAACACGGTCGGGGTGACTGACTCTCTAAGCCGTTCCTTTCTATTAATGACCAGAGAAATCAATTGGTCTCGGGCAATTCTTTGGTGTGTGTGTGCGTGTGTGTGTGTGTGTGTGTGTGTGTGTGTGTGTGTGTGGGGGGGGGGGGGGTATTTGCCAACAAACAGCGGCTGCATTTGCACCTGCTGCAGGCATGTAGAGTCCACTGAAACTGTTGTTAAAATGTGCGCTAAAGCAATAAGAAATAAGATGCGTCCTCATGTTTGATATAATAAAAACGCTCATTTATTATTATTTCGAGGCAACGGTCACATTGACATTGACCATGAATAATCCCAAATATTACAATATCATCCAAATGGACGTTTTTAGAATAATTGATTCAATATTCCAAACAATATATTGGCACAGGCTATATGTGAAGATATTGTTTCACAAGCTATATTAACCGCATAATCATGTAGTTACTTGCCTGAGAGTTGTTCAAACAAGAATAATTAAAATATAACCTAATCGTTGCATATGCGCCGTTTTTGGTTAAGACCAATGCTATTCAATTTAACGTTTTTGCAGGATTTAATAAAAAAACAATTACTTCTGAAGATATAGGCCTGCTAAAGTATTACAAGCATCAATAAAATGTTGAGTTAATGGGGAACTGTTTCAGCAAATAAATAATGACTCGATGGCTTAATCGTTTATTCCTCATTAGGGTTTTGATAAAACGTGTGTATTTTATTTTTATTTTTTTTTAGTTTCATTTTAATTATCCCCTAACTAATGAAACCGCTTTACATTTGAGATTTATATGCAATTAACATAGTATCCTGCATGTGACTGTATCTATAACCTACCGTAAATGGCTGTAGGCTTAATTTTATTAAAATCAATCTATGGGCTACTAAAAGTTTTCTTTTTATGGAATTGAAATCAATTTTTGTTCTATTTAAATACACCATTAGTATTCAGAATAAAATGAATAAGGTTTTAATAAAAGAATGCGAGAGGATATTTTGTGACTATATAACTTTAGCCAATTAGTAGACTAGCCTTATGGTCAACATTCTAAACTTAAAATATGTCATAATTTCCAATTAGAAATATACCAATATAAATTGCAATAATGCAACAAGATATTAAGATACTAAATAAATCAAATTAATTCCATCCATTAATCCCATCCAAATGTGAGCCCACCTGAATGTCGTCCAGGCCGTGGTGTGCGAGGTGCATGCCGAGAGGGCCGTCGCCGAGTGCGGCAGCCCCCTCCCCGAGTCCGTGCAGAAGCCGGGGCATGCCGGGGTAATCCCGCCGGGGGTCGAGGCTCAGCGCCCGGTGCGACTGTGACAGGAGACCTCCGTCCTCGGAGCGCGACCTCTGGGAGTGCCAGGCCGCTTGCTGGTGCTGGTGAAGGGAGTTGATGGAAGGGTAAGGGTCTGACAGGTGGGAATAGCCCGCGTCCTGACCCTGGGAGTAGGATAGGGACGACTGCGGGTACGGAGGGGGGAAGTACGGAGGCTGGAAGTCCGAGGCAGGAGTGTGGCAGAGCGGAGGAGCAGAGGAATAGGCCGCCTGGTTCAGGGAGGACAGTTGGGAGAGGCGCCCGCTCGGGGATGAGCCGGTCAGTCCGTCTGCGCGCTCCTGCGGGATCCACCACCAGAACGTTATAAGTGTGACCAATCTTACAGTATCCGAATCAGTAGTGCCAGTATCAGTACAGCATTGGTGCGTGCGAAAATATCTATACATTCTGCAAATATTGGTCAACGTCAATTAAAAGATGATTTTGGTCGAATGAGACAACACAGCTGATGCAAACAATATGAAATAGGTCACAACAGATTGAATACAACAAACTGAGAAACTAAAAATAAAAACGAAATTTAACTGTTAGAATTTTTAACAGAACTTCGTTCGAGGTGATGCGCAAGGCCGCCAAGTGCTCTTGGCATTGCTGCGTATAACAGCGTCACGAAGGTCACGACCACCAAGACCCTCAAACAGACAGGTAATACACAACAACACGCCGCCCCGGGACATGCCCTCCACCTGCAAATAATGTAACGTAAAGATGTAGCTATACACGCAAAATCAATTGGGGATCATTTCAGAATGACAACAACAAATAATGGAATGGTTGTGCGTGTAGCCTATATTTACGATGCCAACACAACTATTCACAAATTATCCTATGTTCTAAAACAAAAGTTTCAATTTTCAACAACAGTTCAAACAAGACGAAGAAAACGTTTAGAAAACATTATAGAAGTTTCTAAATCACAAGCCAACACATACATTTATTCAATCTTGATCGTTTTTCGTTTTAAAAGACAATATGTAGGCTGTAGCCCACTAGCCTACATTTCTTCCCACACACTGCCATATCAAAATTGGATTTTCTAAAGCTGGGTCACCTAGATCAATTCTGCTGGATCGCTGGCCATTATCTGTTGGCGCCTGCATCACAAACAGCAATATATGAAGCTTAATGTTGGTCACGTATATTGCCACAAGTAGTATTCTTAAATAATTCTGGTGTCATCATCAAAGCTGCAAAACTCACTGCCCCATACATCGGTATCACATTTAATAGAATTGTTCCAGTGTGATTCTCTCTGTAATATGCTGGTCCATAGACTAGACAATTAACACCTTGGTCTCCCTGGCTGTAACTGTGCGTGCGCACACGTTGATCTCAGAAGGAGGGCAACAGTGTGAAATCAACTTTAAGTTAAATAAAACGACATTTACAGATAGTGTAATAAAGGGTAAATTTAAAAAGAATTGCATACCCAGGCACTCACCATAGCCGAATAGGTGTGGACTAACATCTGGTTCTCTAGTCTATAAATTCCCAAATTTAAGAAAAACAAGAAGATAAAGCGAAATATGTCAACAAAGAATCGAAGTTGTAATCCGGACAATTTTTTTTGCACCTTTAACGATCCATGAAATTCAATGCGTTTTATTATTTGTTTAGGCCTACGATTTTCAGATATTTTTTATATTTTACGCATGGACAAACGAACGCCGATAAGCGTCGCGGCGGTCAGAGTGAATCCTTGCTTTTCTCCATGAGAGCCTGGCTCTTATAGGTTCAGTGCGCACTCGGTGGAATTATGGGAGGGGTCTAGGGGGAGTCTGTTTCACTTAAAGAGATATAATTCAGTTGGGCATTCGGTTGGCCACCTGCGTTTTACCTTTATGGGATCTATAGGGTGTTCCTGGCTACGTTTTACGCACAAAGGCTGCGTGTATAATTGGACAAATAGAGGTCGATAATAAAAATAATACAATATTTAAAATACAGTGGCCACATGCAAGAAATCGGATTATTATTCTAACATTTCAGTCGTTATCAAATATACAGAATTTACATATAATAGCCTATAAATATAATTCTCATCACCAAACACAAAACAAACTGAGTATTTTACAAATCAGTCGGGCTTTTTCAACGACTTTGTTAAAACTCACTAACTATAGGCTACTCTTACTAGTCTTAATCTACGTCTATTTAGGCTATATACTGTCCAAAATTACAAATAAGCGACATGTTTAGCCTACCTGCAGGCCATAAAGTTCCGTCTTTGTTCGGGATTTCCATAGCATGGTGGAGCTCCGAGTCAATATGCTGGAGTTAAGTTGGGTTGATGGAGCACTCGGAAGAAGGCAGGGAAGACTGAGATAGTTAGGAAAGCGATGCGGGAGTATGTATGGATGAGTCACAAAGAACATGACGGGTTGGAGGAGGAAGGGGGGGGGCAGGGGGTGTTGGCTGACAGCGGGAGGTTAGGGCCTCTGAAGTGTTGAAACTTTGGGAACTGGTTGGTTTTGGCCAATTAATGATAAATAACGTTACTTTTTATAATCATACATGTATTAATGTCCGACATAGAGATGATCTTTGTCCACTTAGTTTATTCTTGTGTGTTATTATTCACATTTGAAGTTGTATGACCTTGAACTTATTAAAATAACAGAACGACTGAGAAAGCATTGTAGGATATGGTAGTCTATTTGAAGCACACAATCTAATTTACTAACGTCTACTAATTTATGTGACTAATTTACTAAGTAATAGTCCACGTAATGTTCCGCTAACAGACCTGCGAAGATGCAGCGAAGACAACGCATGCTGGAAGTATCAAATATTCAGATCAGTGCCCCATCTAGTGGTTTATGTAAATATGACACGTTGAAATAATGTACAAGTGATGACGAAAATAATTTCCACTTGGGAACAATAAATTAAGTCGTCACTTGTCTTTAAAAGAAACACATAAATATACACGAAATATTGCGTACATTATAAAATATATGTATTTATTTAATTACACTTCTGACGACATAGCTATAGACCTACATGCTATATGTATATATATCTTTGTTAAAATGTAGTCTATGAGTTACGTTATCTTTGTATAAAATCTTTAAGAAATTCTTCTTTCCTCAGGACAAATGTTATGACACACATCATGACAATGATATGTGAGATATGTGAGAATAAGCCAGCCATTGACAACATGCTCACACATAACCCAACATTAAACGATACACTATTTAGAATTATAACATTAGGCTAAATATTAACCTCCAATGAGTAGTACATTTACAACAGTAAAATGGACACCCGTATACATTTAGTAGAATATGAGTTAAACAGTTGTGTCACATAAAATAAATTCATTGAAAATTCTGAATTGGCATATCATTCCATTCATTTATTTAATATTTGCAAAGGTTCAGGTCTTAAAATAAATAACATGTTTTGTGCTTATTTATGCAGTGGGGAAATTGATTTTCAAAAACATGTAATAGCACATGTAATAACACAAAACATATACTAGCACAATAATGTATTTGCCTACAGTAAATACATTAATAAAAATAGCAAACAAAACCGATTGTTATCCTTCTAACAATAGTTTAATAATAGTAATAGCCTAACAACAAGAAAGGGCCTGTTAAATTACATTAAATGTAACCTTTTAACCAGTAGAGGGCATATACATACATTAATAATGTTTTGTCCACTTTTAACGATCCATGAAATTCAAAGCGTTTTATTATTTGTTTAGGCCTACGATTTTCAGATAGTTTGTATATTGTACTCACTGTATTGTTCGCACTGTACGGAAACGCAACTAAACTAACGCAATATCAGTACACCTAATTGTATAGGCCTAATTAAATGCATGTTAACATGCCACCTAATCTATCTTAAATAAATGTAGTTTATTGATTCAAACATATCGTATTTAAACTGCACGCAATTTCTTCTTGCAAAACGCTGACAGTAGTGTTGGGCAAGATACTCAGGAATTGCAATTAGATACTAGTTACTCATTACTCCTTCAAAAAGTAATAATATTACATTACTTATTACTGGATATAAAAAGTAACTTGTTACATTTGTTACATTACTAGCTACATTACTATAATACTTTCACAATCACTACTCTGTCTCGCCCCTTCTGAAAAATTACACCCCGTGACCTCCGTGAATTTAGCACGGATTCCATATAACAAGCGATTAATTTGCCGATCGTTTGTGCACCAGTAGACTATTTGTATATTTCTCACAGAAAACAAAGACCCTGGGTGTCAATGAAGCGCTGTACTTGTTCGCATGCTCCTGTACCGTTTGCCAAAACATAAAGTGATAACGACTGGTTCATGATCTTTTTTTTGGTTCATGATCATCAGGGCTTAATCTTCTGTGGAAGTGGAAATTATTTTCGATATTACTTAAACTTGATTTCAACGTGTCATATTTACTTTTACCACTAGATGGGGCACTTATCTGAATATTTGAGACATCCATGTTTTGCATGCTGTCTTCACCCCATCTACGCAAGTTAGCGGAACATAAAGTAGACTATTACTTAAATAAATTAGTTAGAGTAATAGGCACTTACTCTAAGCCAGTTTCATCGTATCATATGGACAACAAAAATCAATCAAAGTATAGGCTACTTTGCAATATTTTGTTTAAAGACATGTCGATAGTAGGCTATTATATCTTATTGTTCCGTTTGCCTTACCTGCTAATGTGAAGAGAAAAACACTGGGGAAACCACTAGGCTACTGTTAGAGAAGTTTCAGGTAGGTGAAATCACTCATTAAGCTTACCATTATCCTGTATCTGTAATTTGTATCGATTCTCAGAAGATATTGACAGATACTGACGGGTGTTCATTTGATCGCCTACATGCACAGTAGGCTTAACCTGACATTCCAGATGAATTGTTGTCACAAGTCCATCTGGGGAGCCGTACATTGAAACTGTGAACTTCTGTACTTTCAAAAAAATACTTTGCAGTTGATTGGATGAATCATCTGGTGATATTTGGTCCTAGCAAACGTAGGGTAGGCTAATTGAACCAACCCGTCCAATCATCTGGTTTGAGAGGCTGCAATGTTTTCACTGGCTGATTGTTGACTCCTAAGGTTAATTAGTGTTCCAATAAAGAGGATTAAATAAAAATGAGCTGGCTACACATGGTTGTCATTTTTCAGAAGGGGCGAGACAGGGCAGTGATTGTGAACGTAATTAAAGTCATGTAACTAGTAACGTAATTACTGGGTATTAAGAGTAATGTCATTACTTTTTGAATAAATAAGTAAATAGTCACTTATTACAATTCCTGAGTAAATTGCCCAACACCGATTACACCACAGTGAAATAGGCCTACTAGCACATCAGGTTTGTGAATTCACCACACCTGAAAAGAGGGGGTGCTTATGTGCAATGTTAAGATTCTGGTTGGGACGTCATTAGTTTCCATTTTAGAAGCCACCAAAAATACAACATAAATCAGCCATAATGACTGACTAGGATTTTAAAAAATACAATAGTTTCACAAAAAGCATTAAAACAATTGTACAAAATTGACAAAATTCAACTGAAATAAATGAATATTTATTGAAAATTAAAATACATTTAAGAATTTAGAATTTAAAAAAAAGAAGCCTCCCAATCCAGTACATGTACAGCATAAGGTAGAACACTGCAATGATATTCACAAACCAGTTAGGCTACCATGACAAAATGTTGTGATGCTATTCCCCTATCATCCAATACATTTTATGAGCGCAAATGCGGTATTGGTATTTTACACAGGTTCACTCGAACTGCAATATTAACTGTAAATACCCATCACACTGCTACAGAGAAGAAGTTTTACATATCCACATCTTACTTTTATAATAACTGCTCTTCAAAATCTAAACATGAGTGCCCACTTACCTATACTAAGAGAGGCAAAAGCTATGGTAAGCAAAATGGCGCCAATAGGTTCCACTTGCATTGCGAAAAATGTCAAATAAAAATTGAAATTGTGAAGCAGAGACCTATGAGTTGAACTGAACATTTGTGAGAAAATAGCAAATTAAAATAATAAGCCTTACGGCCACCATCGATTGGTCCCATGGAGCAAGGTATGAATCATACATCATGCAAAAGATTTGGCCCAGAAAAGAACAATACGTCATGCATGTACTTATACTTGTGCAGAATAGAAAGCGAATATAAGAGAATTGCACCAATCACTGTATTGTTCATTTCTAAGGCTCATCTTCATTTGCTCTCCTGTCTTATTTTCAGAGAATATTAACCGCTTCACACCTTCGCAGGCCCTACATACTTTCACTCCTAAATTATAAACACCAGTGCAGCAAGGGAACCAGACACAAAATAAAAAAATTAAAAAATCTGGTGTACAATAAGATTTATTTAACCTAAATTGTCATCGGTCTAAAAAAAAAAAAAACTAGCGTTTTTAATTCTAACCATGAAATAAAAAAAAGATGGGTGGGGGGGGGGGTTGGAAAAACAACTACAACAGTGAACAGAAACCCCTCTACCCCTGTAGCTCAGCCTGTAAGCCCAGCGGTGGCCTGCTGCAAGGACTCTACCATTACTTGGGGATGGGTGCGTCTCCCCCGACCTTATCCTTATGCTCCGGCTCCATGCCGTCGTCGGCCAGCTCGCCCTCCTCGCTGCCCTGGTACATGTCGTGGGTCCACTTGGGGCTGCTGCCACCACCCTTGCGGTACACAAAGCGGCCGCGGCGAGGGGGAAAGGCCCCCCGGCCGCGCCCCCGGTTGTCCACCCAGGTCTTCTCTCCGTCGCGGTCATCATGCTGGGTGGAGGGGGGGGGGGCAGAGCGGGGTCAGCTCAACACTTAGAATAAGAAAGGTACAGTCAGGTATACCGATATTGATATTGTTGCTATTGGAATTCCAACACAATGTTGTTGTCGATCTGTGTAGTATTTTTATTTAACCTCTACACCCCTTACATATAGAAGCCTTTTTCAACCTCTAACAGGCCATCATTGTAGATAAAAGCACATATAGAAGCCTTTTTCAACCTCTAACAGGCCATCATTGTAGATAAGAGCACATATAGAAGCCTTTTTCAACCTCTAACAGGCCATCATTGTAGATAAGAGCACATATAAAAGCCTTTTTCAACCTCTAACAGGCCATCATTGTAGATAAGAGCACATATAGAAGCCTTGTTCTGTAGTAGTAAAAGCCAAGTGTTTTACCTCTTTTTAAAATGCAATACAATGATACATGTCCATTGTGTTTTTTATTATGTAGAGGATGGTAAAGTAGTGTATAGTTTGTTTGAAAGACATTTTGATTGCTCCATGCCTTGACTAACGTTCAAAACAAGTAAAATTTTTTTTTTTTAAATAAGAAAATAAATTAATATATGCATTTTATTTCATTTAAGTGATACAAAATATGCACATCTGTGGATTTCGGGTTTAGAGGGTTACCTGACCTGCCTGGTAGTATTATTATTATTATTATTCAACTCTCCTAATCCCACCCAACCCATTTCCAGTGCTATTGTGTTCCCATTTACAGACAGGCTGTGTAAAAACACAATATTAATTATTCACCACTTGAAATATCTTCAATATTTATGAAAATATATACAGAATGAAACATATTCAAGATAATTCATCAACACCACCACGAGATTCAGATACCCACCAAGTAATACTTCCTGCTCTTGGGAGTGTATTCGGGGTCCCATTCCTCCTCTGGGGGGCGCACTGGGGGGTTCATTACAGGAGGATTGCCATTGTTGCTGTTTCCAGGGTAATTGCCCCTGTTCCAACCCCTTCCTCTAATCCTGGGAAACTGAAGTCACACGCACACTTCAGGACATTTCACTGGCATTCAGAGCCAGCAATACAAGCAGATTAGTCAGATTTAAGACTAAAACTACTACTACTAATAATAATAATAATAATAATAATAATAATAATAATAAAGTACATGAAACGGAGGATGTATTGTAGTTATTGTTTTACTTAGGGTTTCGTTTTTTTGTCATTGGGGATAGAAACACCATATTCTTCTAACCATTTGCCGCTTGACATATGCATCTTAACCTTGCAATGTCGAGCACTGTTTCCATCCTAAAAACCTCCTCAACCTAGTTAACCAGGCAATGCTCGGGAGATGTTCAACGAGCAGTACGTTTACACGAGTGTATCCAGAATGCAAACACAGAATTTGACATGTTCGGTATTGTGATATACCAAGAGTACGATACATGCAGTCTGTTCCACACACGTGTGTGTGTGTGTGTGTGTGTGTGCGTGCGTGTCTAAAGTACACTCACAAATCCACGTCCTCTGCCCCTCTCCATGCCGTGGCCCTCGTAATCCCGGGGCCCTCTGTCTGGGGGCCCCGGGTAGTCCCTTGGGGGATAGCGCTGGTGATAGCCCTCCTCTATTGGCTCCGCCCCCTCCCCCATGTAGTCTTTGCCTCTGAAAGGCGGAGGGTACGGGGAGGGAGACGATGAAGAGGATGAGGAAGATGGAGAGCGGTCTCGCTTCTTTTTGCTCTTCCTGTGAGAAAGCATGATGAGTCAGGTTTACAGGACAAATAATGTCATCAAGATGGTATTATAGGATGCGTGCCGGTTTTATTGCAGAGGTCTTACTATTAACTGCATTAAAAGTGCAGGAAATGAAGGGGGGGTCCCATATTGTAATTTCTCATAATGGGTAGATTTGAGTGTTTCACCACCAAGATGAATTATAGAGAAACAATATCTCACTGAGTTCATAATGCACTTTGCATGCAGCAAATACTACACACAACACATGATGGAAAAAGTGTTTTAAATGCTTAAACTATATTAAAATGTTCATACCCAATTCATCTAGAATACATATACTAGTACAAACAGATCATCTTTGTAGACGTGTCAGAAGCATTTCTTTGGTAACCAATGGGGGTTGAGGTTAGCTTTATAAAACGCTAAAGGAATGCGTTTGTGCTTTGGCTCACATACTGTGAACGTGTGTGTGCGCGCTTCAAGTCAAACCTACTTGGACTTCTTATGGTGTTTAGCAGACTTCTCCGAGGAGCGCTCTCTGCTGGGTCCCCGGGAGCCCCCTGAACTCTTTCCCCCGTCCCGCTTGTAATCGCGATCCTTCCCAGCGAACCTTTTGCGCCTCTCAATATCCAGGCGCAAGTCCATCACGTCACCCTTTACTTTTTTACCAGCATCCTGCAGAGATAGAGAGCCGTGTGCACGTTAGCCCCCATTTGCAGGCTCAATGTTCTCTTAGTGGTACTGGTGTGCTTTTAGAAATGTTCTGTGTGACAAAGAAACACGTACCATGTCCGTCGCAGGAATAAAACGCACACACTGATGTAGTACTCTACTAATTCACTCCCTACCGTCACAGAAAAATGCACAATTTGCAGTAGAGAACGGAAGGAGGAGGAAAAAAGGTTCCCTTTTTTTTATCATTACCACTGTCAACGTCTATTTGTCACAGGAGCCAGTCACATGCACATTATGGCATTAACACAAAGCATACGATCATGTCACAGTTGGTTTTTGGTGGATTTTTCAGGAGAAATACTTACAAGGTAACGGCATTGATAAGGGTCCCTTGAGAGGCTTGGACTCGGATCATAAGTCACTTCCTGTTAGCCTTTTGCTTGCGTTCGCACATACCCAATCAATAACCATATCTCATAGGCTGTGGGGGGGGCTCGCTTGGCATTTACAATACGCAATCGGGCTCTTTTGATTTAGATATATGCATCCTTTGAAAGAAAAGCACAAAGCTCAATACTGCTGCTTTGGACCGTCGAGAATGTTGTTTCGCTTCCAAACAATACAAATGCCTAAAAGGCTGTCACCTTATATCCGCTCGCCTCCACATCCTCAAACAGGTGAGAATGCCTCTTAAAAGCACTGGGGGAGACATCGATTCTCCTGAGGGAGGGGAGAAGATCACACGTCAACGGGTACCGGGTGTCTGCTTGGTGCCTTGTGCACACATGCTTCTTACACAACACCAGCCGCTGTTATAAAACACGTACCTGTGGATTTCTGGACTCTTCCTTGGCTTCATCATTTCTACCTCTGCAGCTTTTCTTTGGTACAAGGCAAAGCGTTCACTTAAAGACATGTCCGATGAGCGGAAGAATTGGGCTGAACACAGACAACATAGTGTACGATTAACACACACACACACACACACACACACACACCCCAAGTCAGATATTACACTAGCTTACAATTTCTTCCCATTTAATAATCTATCAAATAACATCATTAGTCATTTGTGTGGGATCTACTGGATAAACAAACCTTTTGGTGTTCCGGTCTAAATGTTTTATGATTAAGGAGATCTTTTTTTTCAGCCCCAAGTAGTGCTTATTAACCTATTTACAATAAGAGTTTTATGTTATCTCGGAATTGGCTTCTTGTGACCATATGCAGCGGCCATATGGTCACAAGAAGCCAATTCTGAGATAACATTAACAAACACCGCAACATTCACAGCTTGAGCCATGGTACGACATGTTTTGCACGTTCTGGGTGCCGTTGGTCAAAGAGAGAGCTGGAGAGCATCCAGTCTAAACCCTGCAGCAAGTCCTGAGAACGACAGGCGCCACAGACACACTACTGTACCTTTGATATAGTGCACAATAGCCACAATGTGCTGGGCAAACAGTTCTGTAGGGTTGCGCAGGAGCTGTGTTGACTGAATGTGCTGGAAAATGGAGCGGAACTCCTGCTCCTTCTTACTGGGCATCGCTAGATCTCGGGGCATGTGGCGCTCCTTAGTCAAGGTGCTGGAAGACAAAGCACAGCATGTTAAAGCTACAAAAGGAACACATTTACACTAACATCAAATAAATCAGTAAGTCAGCTGTTAAAAGGCAGGGTCAGTCATTCTTGCCAACTTCCAGTTAACTTCTAGTAGTGCTTTTAACTAGAACTATTGTTAACGTTCCCTAAAATAGTTAGCATTGCACATTTTTCCCAGCATGTATAGAATTAAATGTAGAACCTACTGTAGAGTAGGAAGTAAGTGTGTTCCATACCTGCAATATGAACGCACATTACTACTGGGGGTGTTCAGCTAGTTTCCCAGACTTAGATCTTAAGACTAGTCAACTAGTCTAAAAGTAACAAAAACAGTTAAATTAATGAGGTTTAAGACATTCATGTATTTTAAAGGTCCATTTGATTGTTAATCACAATAACCAAGGTTAAGGTACCGAACACAATTTGGTTATGGTTAAACAATTACAGTGCAATTATATAAGGTACATTTAACAGACTAGTCTTTCTGGTGTCGACTATTGAGTGTATCAAGGTGTAATGGACGAGTCAACTAACACAGACATACACACAGCCCTAACCCCTACCTGGGCATCTCATCCAAGGCGCTCATTTTTAGTTCGAAATCCGCCCTGCTGGCCGACAGGCGGGGTGCGGTGGAGTCCTCCTTGGGTGCAAGGGCTGCTGGGAACAGGGGCCTCTCTTTGCTTGTGGAGCTGCGAGGCTGCACCGCCATGGGAGACGGGCTCCTCCTGGCCCTCTCCTTCTCCTTCTTCTTCTTGGACTTCTCTTCCTTCTTGGAGGTGTGCTTGCGTGCGCGGTACACCTCCTCTTCGGCTTCCTCCTCCGCATCTTCCTCCGCGTTGTCCCGGCGACCCTTCTCCTTTGCGTAGGAGGCGGCGGCATAGCCGGGCTCCTCGCCCCACTTGCCGAAGACGTCGCGCGCCGTCAGCGTGTTTTTAGGCTTGGCATCCGCGCGCTCCTCGTCCTTCAGCCCGTGGCACTTGAGGAACTCCTCTTCGCCGGCGTCGAAGAAGGGCGACGCCTTCTCTTCTTTGGGGTTCTCGAAGGTCGTGGTGAAGAGGGCCGCCACCTTGCTCTTCTCTGACTCGCGCTCGCCGACGCTCTGCTCCTTCTCGCGCCCGTTCTCTTTATCAGCGGGAGGCTTTTTGCCCTTGTTTTCTGCCAGGAACCTGGAAGGGAGTGAGGGCAGCGGGATTTACACCCGTTCAATTGTCACACGGAAAATGGGAAGAAAAAGACACCGAACAAGTGAACAATATTTAGAGTGTCAAACACATTAGGGATGGGCATTGACTAATGCAAAAAAGATTTGCATAATAAGAGTTCAAACGTTAGAATAAGAAAATGGCCAACGTTTGCCCATCTTGAAAGTCTAGCCAGAAATTTAATGATATGCATTGACGCTGATCGTTATTTAATATTGGAAATGCCCATCACTAAAGCAACACTGAAAACCAGGACTCACAGTGCAATAATTATACTCACTTAACCATTGGCGCCTAAATAAGGGGGGGTTTCATACAATCTCCATTCAGTGTAAAGAGGAAAACAGCCAGCTACTTTTTCAATTTGTCGTTTCAGTTAAAATGCCTTCCTTTTAACCTTTATTCCTCCAAGGTGATTTGTAGATGGCACAGACTAAACATATTGTAAAAGATAATAACATGTCACATATGGAAGGAAAAGAAAAAATAACAGAAAAATCTGGGAGAAAAAGCAGAAGTTTTATGTTCAAAGAAAGAAGCAAGCCCACATACTTTTTGAAGGCAGAGGTAACCTTGGCGTCTTCCTTTGAAAAGAAGCCAAAGCCACCGAAGGAGGCGGCGGACTCGGACTCGGTGGGGCTCTTGCTCGAGGGGGCGGAGCCACTGCCGCCTATGGTTCTCCACAGGCCGCTGGCGGGCCCTTTTCCCTCGGGGTCCTCCTTGCCTCCGGCGAGCGGACTGGTCTGCTTGGGGCTGGTGTCGTAGCTGATCCATTTACCCCCCGACGCCTTCTCTATGGAGGCGCCCTCCGCCACCTCGCCCACGGCCTCGGGGGCGGCGCCCTCCGCAGGCTTGTCCTTATCCTTGGGGTCCTTGTCCTTGGGGTCCTTCGGCGGCTTGCCCTTGCCGGCGCGACGCCGCGGGGACGACGACCGGGAGGAGTAGCTGGAGTGGCGCGAGCGGCCGGAGGATGAGCGCTCCGAGTACCGGGAGCGGCTGCGGCTGCCGGAGCGCTTCCTGGGCGTGCGGGAGCGGCTGCGAGAGCGCCCCCTCCTGGGGCTGTGAGAGTGGTGGTCCTGGTCGTGCCAGCCGCCCCCGCCTCCACCTCTGTCGCCGCCGCCCCCCCCACCACCACCACCACCCCCACCACCCTGCCAGTTGTTGGCCCGGTAACCGTAGTTTCCGCCGCCGCCACCGCCGCCTCGATTCTGGTAGCGTCCGCGGGGGAAGTATCCCCTGCTCCTACCTCGGTAGTAGTAGGGCCTGCGGTAGCCCCGGTTATAGGGCCTGAAGCCCCCCCGGTTGTTCTGGTAGTCCCTGGACGGGTAGTTCCTGTGGGACGGAGAGTAGGACCTGGAGCGAGAACGAGACCGGGAGCTGGAGGTGGGGGGAGAAACACAACAACAATTACGATTGGCTCGTTTACCCCTTTAGTTTACGTCCATGGACGCGGTCGGCCAACCATGAACTCCACTCTGTAGTGTCGCTGGTGGTCAGAGGATGTCTGCAGGCGACTGCGGGTGTGTTTTTTGTGGCAGTCAACACCAAATAAACATGTTGAATTGTCGCAACACGCCCAAGTTGCACCGACGGCCAGTAAGATCATCCAAAGCAGAATCGAATACAAAAAATGTATACAAAATGCTTGACATTCTGCAGCACGGTAGGAAATTTAGCATGGCATTTTAAGACGCAAGGAGATTCAACACGTTATTGTTTACATAATATAATTTCGGTGAAAAGATTAGTAGGTCTACATTACAGAGTAGAATACTATGGGCCTTGTTTACATAATTACATTGAAAGAATGCATTCTTATCCCAATAAGCAGAAGCAGTACATTTACATGACTTTACATATAATAAAATAAATGTTTCAGCTGTGACTCAAAGAGCTTTTGTTGTTTTGTTTTAGCAGGCAATAGCTTGTCTTGTTGTGTCCGGTGGATGCTAGCCTTTAATAGTGTCTAGGCACTAGGTGATGTCTACCAAATTAGCATCACACGATGTCTACCGCCATGCTTTGCTTTTTTTTTTATCACGGTGCCTGCTCAACACCGGGATGCATGTCAGATGGGATGACTTATCGGCCCAACCCTACTAGGCACACTGGACGTGTGTTGACAGCCTCTTGGACCTGCTCTTGTTTACACATTTCTCTCGTTTTACGACGTACACAATGGAGGCACAGTGTGGGATACCAACAGCAAACTAGGGCTGTGCACTTAAATCACATTGTTCGCGTACATTTGTTAATTTCCTTCTAATTTTTTAGATGCAGTACATGCAACATATCAGTGAGTAATCTTACTAAATAATCATGATTTAAATATTGACTAAATTAAATCATTTTTTCCATAATTGAGGGGCTCTACATCAAACCTTCAGAATTGCATGGAAAACATCCATATACGGCAGGGCAGCATATCTGCATTTTTAACAAGAGGGTATGTACATGAGTGTGAGAGAGACAGAGAGATTTAAATCTGGAATCTCTGATGTGCATTTACAGCATGGTCACCGGTCAGACACCCGCACTTTGACCTTTGGATCTTGCTGGAGTCTGAACACACAAAGTGAAGGAAGCAGGACTGGGGTCATGAGGGGATAGTATACATTTACTTATCTCTCCCTCTACTCTCAATTATATACTTTTTTTAAATATGTAAATCCCTATTCTGCTCTTATGACACTTTCAGGCTAGGGGTGCACAATATATCGATTCAGTATCGTTATCGCAATATCACGTTGCGCAATATCATATTGAAAATGTTGCA
>JAODLL010000003.1:1574643-1600300 GCA_026546735.1 Forbesichthys agassizii | reverse complement strand
CACACACCAGACACCTAGCATTAGCTACAGCCTGGTTATATAGTGTGCACACACCAGACACCTAGCATTAGCTACAGTCTGGTTATATAGTGCCACACACACACCAACCGACACTTAGCGTTAGCATTGCCCCAGTCCCGTTTATGTACCTTTAGATCCTGCCAGCTGCAGCGGCTGGAAAGGTTCTCAACAATCAGCCGGTAATCTGTCCGAGTCGGAGGTCCATACCGGTCTCTCCCACCACGCCCATATCCACCTTGCAAGGCAACAAGGAAACACCAGGAAGAATGAGAACGAGAGACAGACTGAAACACGGCCTTAACGCTAAACTCCAAGCTAAGAAATAAGAAATGCAATAAAAACAAAACTGTTGGGAAGAAATAAAAAAATGGAGGGAAAAGACAAATCTAAAAAAAAAAAAAGGATAAAGGGCCTCTCTCGTTCTTTTAGTTATCTTGGCCTTAATTCAGTAAATTCTACGGTTAACAATCAAAATTTGGTCAAAATGAATAGTCATGATACTTAAAAATGTAAGAGAAAAAAAATTTTAAAAAAACCACAGCTGACTGATGAAGTACTTACGGTGAACTAAATTAATAAACATTAAAAAATAAATAAAAAGAAGCAACATTTCATTGTCATAATACATGTTCTTTGTCAGGCACCTAGTAAAGCTGAACCCACATCTTTTCCTAACCCCATGGTATCCTCACCACCCGGCCTGGGCCTAATGGCAAAAGCGGTCTTCACAATGGCTCCCCTTTTTGGTCTGCCCAGGGGCCCAGAATGGTCAAACCACACTCTTGGAAAGGGGACACCATGGCCAGCAATAGGGGCAGGCAGTCAGCAAAGGACTCTTTCAATTAAAACATTGAGGTTCTTTGTTAAATCTTTACCTTTAAATTCACATTCATTTTAAAATTAAAATAAATTAAAAAATCCTGAACAAAACAGCAACAGATTACAAGATGTTAAAACATTGTTATAAATTAGTTTTAATAATTTGTATCCAATTTCTGCCAATTTCCTCAACTATAATAGTTTATAATTTCATTTAACGTCGCCCCCCGAACCTTAGACTTGATGTTTTCAAGTCATTGGTGGCTCTAGTGCAAACAAATGTATTTGTCACAGACAAACACAATCTACAAATATTTAGGCCCTACATAGTTATAATTTTATTAATAAAAATAAAATGCACCATTGAAATTTAAAGTGGATCATAAAAAGTCTGAAATTTACCACGCAAATTTCCGCTTCGTTAGTGGAAGAGGCTTATTAAATGATTTAACATTTATTCTAAAAGCCACTGTCAGTTGATACCACATTTGTAATATTTTTTTCCAACAGATTTGACTAAACCATATGTATCACTATATGGTTTTTATGCATCTGATGCCGTCCATGGGGTTTTAATAATTGCCGGGTCAGGACCATTATTATACCTACCAGTATTTTTTCAGTATATTCTCTAGTTATGCAGTGTTCTACTTGTATGCTAAACAGATGTGAGATGACATCTACACCATTGATTAATCTATCAATGGTGTAGATGGTGGTGGGGGTAAAATAAGCCTTGCACGAACAACCACAAATATAGGGATTTTGTATGTAACGATGTAACGTGTAGCCTCATCCATAATGAAACATGTCTGTGTGTAATATGTTAAGACTATCGACACTATCCATAACAATCTGTAACATACAGACTTTAGTTTGTAAATTGGATGCACATTAGCCACCAAGGACAAAATCGACAACGCACAGTAACGCAATACAAAGCTAAAAACCAAGTGTAAAAAAATGGTTTAGTAGATACTTACTTCTGCCCCCGCCGCCTCCACCGCCGCCACCGCCGCCTCCTCCTCCTCCTCCGCCTCCTCCTCCGCCGCCGCCGCCACTACCATAGCTTCCATCTCGACGGGGTCCCTTGGTATGCTCTACAATAACCCTCTCCCCACACAAGTCTTTACCGTTCAGGTCATACACCGCATCATCGGCATCGCGGGGGTCATCGAATTCAACGAACCCATACCTGCAGAACAAAGCGGCATGTTCAAAAGTCACATCTCTGCGTACCGTTACGGTAACGCCGCAACAGCGAACGTAAATACATAACAATAAAAAAATACAGTAGGCCGCCGATCAAGCAATTCAGCTGCTTTTCGTCTAAAGTCACTTTATTCCGTTCGTGCGGATGTTTTTATTATAGAGTTAAATACGGGGGGAGGGGGTGAGATACATGGCCACGTATGATCTGCATGCTAACAGCTACTCACACAATATAGCAAACCTATTTGCTGGAGTTCCTCCAGCGAATAAATATATTGTTTAAAAAAAAACAACTGTTGTTGTGTGAAAAGTCATGCGATGCGCTGGTAAAAATTGTAATAGATGATTATTTGTTTAATTAAACCCGCAGGCCTGCGCCAGGCCAGGCCTGGTGCACACAACGCGGCCTGGCTACCATAGGCTACTGTACAACTAGCCGATGTTAGCACGGACAACAACGTATATATTGGTTTGCACTTACCCATTTTTTAGGTCCACTTCCAGTATCTTCCCATATCCCTTGAAGAACTTCTCGACGTCCTTCTCCCTCGCCCGATAGCTCAGTCTTCCGATGTACACCCTAGACATTTTTATTCAGCGTGAACGTTGCTCGAATATGAAATATAGCCACGACGAGCCAACACAGAAGACGAGAGGAAGGCAGGCAGTAGACCGGATCGGTATGTTACGTAGGAGCGCGCTGCAATTGGTCGCGGGATGGAATGGGTGTGGCTTTAACAGCGACTCCCGCTTTCCTGCACTAGATGTGTGCACATCATGTTGTGTAAAGCACGGACACTTTAACAGCGAGTCCCGCTTTCCTGCACTAGATGTGTGCACATCATGTGCTTTAAAGCACGGACACTTTAACAGCGAGTCCCGCTTTCCTGCACTAGATGTGTGCACATCATGTTCTTTAAAGCACGGACACTTTAACAGTGAGTCCCGCTTTGCTGCATTAGATGTGTGCACATCATGTGTAAAGCACGGACACTTTACTTTTGTTTCAAACACTCAGTGGGTGAAAGGCTATGGTGAAGGGTAGTCTGCCGTATGACGTCACGTAAGCTATGGCATGAAAAAAACATCTGCTCATTTTATATAGCTTTCCAGGAAGAGTGGTTGCAATATATGGTTTCCATATATTGGTCTGCTGGCATTTGCTGGGTTCTCTTCCATGGCACATCAGTTATTTGATATTTACACATTCGTGTAGCTTTACATAAAAATAGTCAAGTGCACTGGTTTAGAATAGATACACCAGTCTAAACATTGCCATTGAGTTATACATTAGGCATTCCATTTACAATTTACTTTGAAGTAATATACTGTGCAAACTGCAAAGCACATAGCCTACTAACTCGTTGTCTGACTGTTCCCATTCCGTATTTTGCGACAGCCAGCCCTATTTTAGAGGGGGAGGGGCTAGAAACTTTTAGTTTTAGTTAGTTGTGCTTGTTCCTATGTGGCTTGAGTCAAATGGCAATGGCATTATTTTACCGTTAGCAAATATAGGACGGTTATTTTCTGATGTTAGAACAACGCGATTATTTTATAACGGGTAGATGATCATACAATTTGTATGTAGAAGTATATTATACTAGCAATTACATCAGCAAACTTCAGCTAACCTTGTCTTAAGTTGTTAGATCTATTATGCTATTTCATTTAGGCAAGGCGTAATGGGGTGTGCATGTGTAACGGGTGGTACAGACCTTGGTTACACAAGCTTTTCCAAATATTCTTGGCTAGATTTAGTTTATTCTGTGATGGGACTGTGTACGTTCTTGTTCGACTGGGGATCCGACGTGTGGGTGGCCACCGAGTTCTACAAGCGTGGCGACTTCTTCTGGTTCGGAGTGATGGTGGGTCTGATGGTTCTGTCGTCCGTCGTGGTCCAGATGTTCAGCTGGTCCTGGTTGACGTACGACCGAGAGCTGGAGGGATTCGATGAACAGACCGCGTCACAAACCGTAATCTTTAGCGACCGCTGGAAACTTTCCTGCCTTCTGCATGTGTTGCAGCTTGGATTCTTTTGCAGGTAGGCTGTTATTAAGAATGCAGACAAAACAGTGATATCTATGTGATTATTGTTGTGAAATTACGTATTGTTGGGAGTTAACCTCTCTGACATAGGTTTGTAAATAGAATTAAGTGTTTTGCTCAATTTTCACCCATTAAGCTGTAAGATGTACGGACTGATATGCATATAATGCAGGTGGAATCTCAACTGTGTATTCGTGCCGTATACTCATAATGATAACTAATACTTATAATGATAACTAATAACATTTGATTTTATATATTGATTTTACAGCCCATTCAAATGGAGATTGCATTTTATGTTGATGCTCAAACAAGATTGTATCTATTATATTGTATTGTGCCGTTATGCTCATGCTCTAACAATATGTTAGCCCATTCTAACAGTTTATGCGCTGCAGGCACATCTCTGCCATAAAACAGGGCTTCCAGGTCTGGCGGCGAAACGAGCAGGGGTCATTTGCCATTTACCTCACGCATGACCTCAGCATGCTCCGGCTAATTGAGACCTTCTGCGAGGGCGCCCCACAGCTTACGCTCATGATCTACATCATGATCTACACCAACAGCGCCAGAATCGTCCAGTGTGAGTTTAGTTACGGCCTCCCTCCGCAAATACATAACAGAATATACACAACTGCTACAGCAATGATTAAACTGTGTTTCCAAGTATAACATGCTATTATATGCTATTACTTATGAACACCTGTGGATGCCATTTAAATATATGTTCTGAAACTATTGTAAGGAAATGACCAAATCACTGTTGTAGATGGAAGGTAAAGGTTAAGGTGCTTTTATTGTCACACACATGTAGCGAAATTCATCCTCTGCATTTCACCCATCCCTCAAGGGAGCAGTGGGCAGCCACTGTGCAGCCCTGGAGACAGACTCCAGATAGGAGCCAGTGTCACTAATGTTATTACATAACTCACCCAGTGTGTGTGAATACAGTGCAGTAACACCAAAGTCCTTAGGCAAGTCTCACCACTGGCAGCCATCTTTGAAACGTCCCGGGCAGTTGTTTAGGAAGACTGTAAAGGCAGGTGTCAATGCAACCACGATAGGTTAAATTGGATAATGCTCGGCAGTTCTAAAGCAGATGATGGGCTGGTATTCTCGAGTTCTCCCATAGAGCTCCATTCAAAAGTGTACGAGCGGCATGCCGGCTTATAACGCGCGTCTTGTGCGCAGGTGTGAGCGTTGCCGCGTCGACCACGTCCATAGCGTGGATGGTGGTGGACTACCACCGCTCTCTACGCTCCTTCCTGCCGGACAAGGCCGAGCAGCGCTGGTCCTCGTCGGGCGTCTACTTCCTGTGGAACCTGCTGCTGATTGGCCCGCGTGTGGCGGCCCTGGCCCTCTTCGCCTCCGTCCTGCCGCGCTGCGTCGCCGGCCACTTCCTGGCGCTGTGGCCCGCGCTCGTCCTCTGGGCCTGGAGGCAGCACACCCGCTTCATGGAGGGCGTGGCCGGGGAGTGGCTGTACCGCGCTACCGTGGGCCTCATCTGGTACTTCAGCTGGTTCAACGTGGCGGAGGGTCGGACGCGTGGCAGGAGCCTCGTCTACCACGCCTTCATGGCCGTGGACGGGGCGCTCCTGTTGGCCACATGGTGGTGCTACAGGGACCCGGCCTCCACGCGGCCGTACGCCTGGGCGCTGATCACCGCCCTGCCGCTCACCCACCTCGTGGGGCTGCTCCTGAAGGCCCTCTACTACCGCCGCTTCCACCCCACGCTGCGGGAGCCCCCAGTGCCGGAGGAGCTTCCCGCTGAGGTGCCCGACGGCGGAGCGGTGTTCCGCAGGGACTTCTCCGTCCAAGATGGCCGCCGCTCCCCTCAGCTGGTTAATAAGAGGATGGCCTGCCATGCCGCTAACTTTTACTTTTCTCGGAGCCAACGCCTAGCAAATAGGACGGAGAGACAGAGCTTCGCAGGTGCTGTTTGACTGCTGCCTCCCTTCCTTCCTTCCTTCCTTCCTTCCTTCCTTCCTTCCTTCCTTCCTTCCTTCCTTCCTTCCCTCCCACCCTCCTTTGGTCATCCACGTTTCATGTGTCTGTCTTAGTTATTGCTGGAAAACCACCGGGCCACGTTGCCCGTCATTTACTACCACTTACTACAGATGAAATGAGGTCTAGATGATCTATAGTTTAATAATAATTATTATTGATTATTATTAATATGGTTATACTGTATGTTAAATGAAATATGTAAATACACGTTAGGCCAATTCAATACATTAATGTCTGTCAACATAGGTAAGGAACATATTGTACCTGTACTTTTGACTTTTGAGCACAGTGCTTGACCATTAAGTACAAAACAATATGTCTAGACAAAGGGAAACTTAAATATGTATTTATTTTAAAAGAGGTGCTTGCAGGTAAAGTCATGAGACCACTGCTGCTGACTCATGTAATGCCTTATTTATAATAAAACACTTTATTAGTATAGTACAGTTTAGTACATCTTAGTTCTCACATAATTATGATGAATGCAGAAAATTGCACTTTTTCAATTTCAAGTTACTTGTCAAGGTCTGGGTTTACAACCCTTTTATTTTACTTCCTCTGCTTTACACCCCTAAGGACATTAAATAAAATGTATATTTAAAAAATGGTTTTATTGTTTGTTAAGTCAGTGGTTACATTCAATGTGTCTAGGTGTTGCTAGACACATTGCTGGGCCTCAGGCCCCGCCTTTGATTAGGCCTTGCCCCTCATTAGGCCCCGCCCCTCATTAGACCGCTAGGTGTATGGACCGGGCCATAAGGTGCATTCCTCAGATGTTATATTGGGTTAAACTGTGTTTCTAAGACTGGGTTATAAATAAAACGGTTGTCAAAACGCAAATGTGAGATTTTACTTGAGCACTGCAGTTAGGTATGGACATGTGTCTAGTGATGCCTATGATTACATTACATAAAGTTTATGTGATTCCAACGCATAACATCCTCGCTAACTGTCAGTTCTCTGTGCGTGCTGAAAAAATAATCAGGTGTTTCTACACAGCCCTGGCCTTGCAAAAATAGGAACATAAACAAAGTGGTGCAGACCACACACAAAAACAATATCCTAGCCTTCACAATACATTTCCAATGTGTGGGGCAGAGCTTCTGAGGGAGCATCCTAAAGGGAGAGGTGTTTTTGTCATGATTGAGGTCGAATATCAACAAGCTTTCTCCAGAATGACTGAGTATACCTTTAAGTGTCCTAAACATTGCACATGTGCATTACAGGTGTGACATTTGAGCTGTGCCACTGTGCACAGATGTGCGTTCAGAACGTTGGCGAACGTTTGCGAACATTGGCGAACGTTTGCAAACACATTTAAACAGTTTTGCGTATGCATTGTGTTCGGAGTGAATGTTTGCTAACATAAGCAAACGGTTTGAGGAGATACTTCTCGGCGAACACACGTTGAAGCTGGACGAAGGGTGATGGTTTAAATCTAAATCTAATTTTTGGTATGTTTACAGAAATCCAGTTTTAAGCAAATGTTCATCACGAACGTTCGCCACTGTTTGCCAAATCTGAACGTACCTCTGATGTCCCACCTGCTGTACAAGAAGTACTGCGATCATATTGCACTCTGTCAATATGCTGCAATAATGCCCTAAGTGCAAAACTATTAGCTATGAGCTTGCTTATGTTTAAAACAATGGCTGCCAGTGCATTAATTGAATTCACTTGATAACATTTCTTAAAATATGTGCACACTTAAATTAAATAGATGAGCCATTTCTAGATTTTAAATCTTAAAACAAGGTTATCACACCGAGTTAGATATGGTTTTTGCTGTGGTATTTTGGCCAGTTCTCTTGAAAAATAAGGTTTAATATTACTGAGATCATCTGGTCAAATAAAGGATTCGGGGGAAATCTGATGGTGCAGAGGAGGTACACTTTCTTCTGTCTAAATGACTTGCTGATGTCCATGTGCACACAGGTGTTGAGTCAATGTGGCTGATTATACATGTTCTCACATATGGCTTGTTCAGTCAAACAGTCAAATGAGTATATGCAATGCCTGCATTATAACTTAAGTCTACATTAATCTAATCTGCCAAATCAACTCTGTTTCTCCATTTTCAGGCTAGACTGAAAGAAAGATTTACTCTTCCTCAGCAGTATCACTTCGGGGTCACTGTGAAAAACCCCAATCTACCCAACCTGTGATTGGCCCAGGGTGTCTGGCTGGTGTAGAAGCCGCCAGGCTTCTTCATATAAACATTACACAAAAAGTAAGGAAATGTATGTTTGGTAGCTTATCTCTTGTTGTAACAATGCTTCTTGGCAAATACATCTCATACCTTGTAAAGCCTGATTATTCCCCTTTTAAACTGTGCCACATTTGAAAGGAACATGCATTTGTGGGATGAGCAGCAGAGCATGCTCAATATGTGGTTTGCGCCCATGAAGAATTCACCAAACACCTTTTTTTTTTTTTTTTTTTTGGTGGCAATATAACGATGTATATGTGTATAATTTAACAAACAGGAGCGTCAGTAGCGTGTGGGAGAACCATACGCGGCCACAACAGCCTGGCACCTCCTCCTCATGCTGGTCACCAGCCTGGTCACACGCTGCTGTGGGATGGCATCCCATTGTTCAACCAGCATTTGTCACAAGTAAGCCAACATGGTTGTGGTGGTCACTCTGGCACCAACAGCACGCCCAAGCTGATCCCACAAATGTTCCCACAATGTCCTTATTTGTGCGTAGCGCACAATTTACTGTATAACTTCAAAGATCTAGTGCTGTAGTATATGCTAGGTATTCATCATAGCTTGTCTTGACGGCTCTGTTTATGTGCATTGTGTTTTGCATTAATTCTCTCTAATTGTGTCCTCCTCCCCCAGGAGGACACTACAAATAAGAAACGGCCTGGTTAAATAAAGCAAGTCAAATGTATTATAGTGGCGTCTACAGCAGGGCTTATTGTCAGGCAGGCGTGGGAAAACTCCCACAACACTCCTTCCAGTTCCAACATCAAGTTGGCGCTTGTATTGCTTTCCCATTCCCCGTATGTCACAACAGTACTTAAGTTTAAAAGACACCATGTGACGCAGTTGTTCATACAATCATGGGTGTGGTGGTTAATGACAAACGGGATGTAGTTCGAAGGTTACATCACTTTCAGTTTGGCCGAGATATAAATAGAGGGAAACGTTTCTATTTACTACATACTGTAGTTGTACCATAGTAGCAGGTTTAGAAATAAGTGTTTGTGAATGAGTCTGACACCATGTGTGGCGCTATACGAATAGACTTTATATACACTTGCGGTGGAATGTTGTTGTTTCTTACAGACATAGGGCTGGATACATGGGCAGTTGTCAGTTTTTACCAAGGTGGGCATTACCTGTATCTGGGCTTGCTGTTGTTTTTTCTGCTGGGCTCCTCGGTTCTTGCACAGATTTACAGCTGCTTGTGGTATAGTTACGATGGCTTCAGGACAACAGATGCAAAAGTGGAGCGCTGTCTGAGCAGCGTTTCAATCACAGTTCTGCACATACTGCAGATGGGACTCTATCTAAGGTTGTATGAAGCTTTGTTGATTTAATGCAAAATACACTGTTAAAGAAACCAATTGCAGGGAACTTGTTTTACATGGTGATTCTATTTGATCACTTCTTCTCTGGCTGAGCATTGTGTGCAACATGATCTGACATGCCAGCTATTCACAAGGACACAGGATAGGGAGGCCCCGATAGAATGACAGGAGATCAGAATCGGCCAATTTCCACTCAAAATACGAGATTGGTGGTAGTCCGATATTTCTTTCTAATGGCCGATACGGAAAAACGATCTTTGTTGTCAATTACATGCCTGTGAATTCATTCATTCATTCATTTCTTGATTTCATGCGTTTACCTGGATTGAAAATGTATCTTAAATTCATGAATAATACTGTATATATAACAAGTATAAAATCTGTATGGGACAATTTTGTGTACAAAAATCGGCAATCAGTATTGGCAAAAAAAAACAACAAATCGGTGGATCACTACTATTTACAGGAAAGCTTTACTAATGTATATTTATTATTCATTTATATTGACAGTAGGAAAAGGTTGACGCAATTAGAGTTATCTAATTGACAATATCCAATTAACAAAATGTTTCATTTATATTTACTGTATATCGCCTACATATGTCTCTGCTACAGTAGCCTGTCCCTTCATATGACAGGTGACAGCGAGTTAAGCGGATCATGGGTATTCATACACAAATTGCGTCTCACTTCAGGTACGCGGTGATAATCGAGCTTTCCTTATGCTGCTCGAACTACAACACCAAAGCGCACACAGAGTACCTCACCCATGACCTGAGCATGCTACGTGTGTTTGAGGCCTTCGCCGAGAGCGCCCCACAGCTGGTCTTGATGCTCACGTTCTCTCTGACCGCGGGCCAGGCAGACCTCATGACGTGTAAGTATACCGGACGGCGTGCGAACATGCAATGACCACCAATGACTTCAATAGGCCAAAATACAAGTAAGAACGCTGTATGCTTTAGACGGTTCAGTTAACTGCTGTTGAAATGGCTCTGTAACTCATTTAGTGCGTTCAGTAGGCCCCCAGAAACACAAATATAAATTGTAAAAGAAAAGTTTGAGTCTCTAAAACATATGTCTAACTTTTCTTTGACAATTTGTGTGCGTATCGTTGACATGTAGTATTATGTGTATATTTGTGTCAGTGCATACCTGTATTTATCTGACTCCTGTCGTGGTCCACAGTCTACCCAGTCTGTTTATAGTGTTTCAGTCCTCTGTATCCTTGTTATCTGCTTCTGCAGTGTTGAAGGCACTGGGCTCGGCTCTTGCCATCGCCTTCACCGTCACCAGGTACCACATCTCCCTGCGCTCCTTCCTGGTTGACAAGCAACGACAGAGTATCCCTTCCATGGTGGTCTACTGTCTGTGGAACCTGCTGTTGATTGGCCCGCGCATCGCCGCTCTTGCCCTCTTCGCGTCGGTCCTGCCCTGCTTCATCTTCGCCCACTTCCTGTGGTCGTGGGCGATGTTGTTCTTGGTCGCCTGGAGACTAAAGACTGACTTCATGGATACAGCCGGGGGCGAATGTTTGTATCGAGCCACAGCGGGCCTCATTTGGTATTTCAGCTGGTTTAATGTGGTTAAGGGGCACACCATGCGCACATCCTTAGTCTACCACGTGTACGTGGTGTTGGATATTTGTTTCCTTTGTGGCCTGTCTTGTTGGAAAGTCTACGGGGAGCCAAACTACGGGGAAGCATCTCTCTTTGCCATGGTCATGAGCTTGGCCATCATAATAGTGTATCTGTTAGGTCTAGTGTTCAAAGTTATTTATTATAAATTCATGCACCCAAAGAATGGTACGGATGTGGTGGACCCGCCCCAGCAGATGTCAGCAGTTTGTACGACAGGTGAAATTGAGGATCGCAGTATGACCTACCAACAAGAACCTGTCCGTCACAGAGAGAACAAACGAATGAGGAAATTGGTTGAGTATTTCTATACCTAATCGGTGTCACTTGTCAGTCACTGGAAACGGTGGTCAGATAAAGTCACGCAAACACACGAAAGAAGCACTTGACGTGACATGGGACTTAGTGGGACAGTTTACACCTTGTTCTGCTTTTACAAACTGACCTAACTGCTGCAATTCATCAAATACATAATTTATTAGTCTATATTTAGTAATGTGTTCCCCAATAAGACATGAGTTAAGTGCGGCTTTTCTTAAGATTTGGCTTCTAGGTGTGATAAAATCTTCACAAGTATTTTTTTTGCTTTATACTATTTTATTTATAGGATGGCAATTTATTGTAATTTTAACTGATCATATTCAATGAACTGATATGGTTTACATAAATGGTCCTCAGCTTTGGTTCCTTACTAGTTTATTTTAACAGATAGTTATATATTCCAATATATGCCATTCCCAGAGTTGTGGACCGCTGGTTTACACTAAGGTATAAAACACAAAGTATTGAATGAATTTAAATTCAGCCAGTAAATGTGTAATTTCATTTTTTATTTACATTGTAATGAATGTCCTAAATACACATGGAAACGGTCGAGGACCACAAACAGTGATTTCGGTCCTATGAAGAAATTGTGATTATGTATTTAACTTAGCTGAGTATTAAGCTAGTTGACAAGATCGCTCCGAGCCTCTTACACTACACATTGAGATGATTTTTTTTTGTATATGTATTTAAAGAGAATGGACAGCATGTTAAAAGTAACACATAGTATTTGGCATTGGGGGATGGGGGGGGGGATAAAGATTTATAGCATAGACCTCTTAAACATTGCATGGTCATTGCAGATAGTCATACAAACAGAATTGCGTGCAGACAAAACAATGGACAATCTAAATACACAAACTAACACATTTGAACCTCCAATATCACTTAAACACAAATTGCAAACACAATTATGATTCTGTGTTTAACATTTAGGCAACAAGGAACGAACAACACAATGCAAAACGAGTTGGCCTTATAGAAAGTGGGCCTGAACTGTATTCAACTTTAAGATTATGCTGCAGATTGTCTAAGCAATGAAAGTAGTTCACAACCGAACTGAAATTCACCTGTATGTCTTTGGAAAATCCTTCATTCAAAAATAATAAACGTATCTGAAAATTGTGACTGTGTCTGTGCTGATTTATACATTTAGCTTATAAAGCAGAAACCATTTTCTTTCTGAGAAAATGTCTAGGTGGGAAGGCTTTCAGATACAAGATAGTTACAGACAATTTTCATAATGGTTCAAAATAATTTGGAATGAAAACTTTCAGTGTTAAATTTGAAGAATCACATGAAAAGGAATTCTGCCTTTAGAAACAACAGATCAGGTCAAACACAAAAAGCCTTTGCTGCCAACAAACAAAAAAATGGATTAAGCTAAATAACACTTCAGAGTATGCAAATGCATTTAACAAAGCAAAACATTTCCCTTTGAGATTATGTATACAGTTGATAAAAAGGCACAATAGATAAATATGCACTCGAGAGAGACAAACACACAGAAAACACATTCTTAACGGTCACGCTGCATAAGTGTAAATGGAAAAAAAAACAAAAAAAAACAAGTCAGGCTCAGTATTGTTCAGTCGTAATCTCACAAAGACCAGGGATAGACGGCCCAGAGTAGCGGTCTCGACTCGCTACAAACGTAAATCAGATCCTTTGAAATACAGTTGATGGGCATTTCACCGACTGCAAATGTATTATACAGTCATTTCTCACTTCAATGACACGTGTGTGGGATGCAATGTGACTGACTGACTGACTGATGAAGGCTAGTGTATAAACCACAGACATGGGTTAGGTAGTTGTACAGTCCAATGATGAGAACTCTAAAGTTAACAATTAAAATAATAGTAAGGTAAAATGGTATATATTTATAAAAAAAAAAAACAATGTATACTGGCATCTGTAGTAGTGTTGTGAAAGAGGTCATAATGTCCCAGCAAATCAACAATTGGATAAACTTGAAACACTAAACATAATATGAACAGGGGTACTTCTTGACATGATGAAATCATCTAGTCCATATGTGTAAGTACAACATAAATGGCTATTCTCCAACCCCTAATGTATTGTATTTAATACAATGTGTGTATATTTTGCGATTCATTTTCTATTTTCAACATATTTCCCACAACAATACTACTGTATATCAACTGATGTTTCCCAATATGGTTTTAAGGACACTTTAGGACTGTACTCAAGGGAACAGGCTCTCAGTACATGTTTAATAATGCATCCTGAACTACTGGGCAGGAAATTATTAACTATTTAAAAGTTAAAATTGGTCAGCATGACCAGTTCAAGTCAGTATATTGCCTTAAAGCTCTCTTAAATAGCACTTGAATGGCCTTGGGTTTCTCAACCACTTCTTTCCTAGCTACTGACCACAGACTATCCTCGATGACCTCTGGCGACAGTAGTTGCATCATAGTGGCAAGTTCATGACAACTGACTTATGTTCTGCTCAGGTGGAGTTGGAGAGCCTCATGGCTTTTGTGTGTGTGCGCGTGTGCAAAAAAAAAAAAAAAGAAGATATATATAAAGATTTCATGAAGAGAAAACCATACATAGTGGGTGAAAAAACTAAAACCTGGTTTGATTCAGCAAAGCGTCGACTTCTTGAGCCAACGCGATGTTTTTCATGCAACACTGCACAAGGACACATGTACGCTTTCAAGCTTTGGAATGAGTGCAAAATAACGTTTTCCTTTCTCCCCAATTTGCTGTGATATGCTTCCCTATGCAAAGAGAGACCAGAAGAAAAAAAATAGAAGAAAGCTCAAAACAAGCCCATCATGGCGTGAAATGCAATCAGTCAATCCCATTGGCTGGTTCCGTACAGGGACTGGGTCTTGATAGTGAGGAAAAGAACACATGCAAAGAGGAGAGATCTGGAGTGGAGGGACACGAACACAGAAAGACAGTAAATAAAAAAACTAACGGTACAATCAAATCAATAAGTTGGTGTCTTCCCCAATAGTTCCCAATCAGTGCCAGTTTCAGCCTCGGTGAGGTCAGCTGCCGTACAGGAGGGTGTTGATGTTGCTTTCGTTCTCTTAGGCACAAGCCTGGCTTCAGTCTGCCCCCCGTGACGCCAACCCAACGTCATCCTCGCGCAGAAGCAGCACGGCGCCAAACGAGAGAGTCTTTGGTTGCTTCTGGCATGTGGTGTGTGTGTGCGTGTGCGTGTGTGCATGTGGTGTGTGTGTGTGTGTGCGTGTGTGCGTGTGTGTGTGTGTGCATGTGCGTGCGAGTCCATCCTGCCCGCCCGCTCGTCCGTCCGTCCGTCCGTCCTTTGCCCCCGGGGGTGCGGATGCCTCTCAGGCCCGGTGGATGTGTCCCCAGTGAGGAGCAGTGTCCTCTACAAGAAGTCCAGCTCCAGGGCTTGGTGAAGGGACACCAGGTCCCCGTGAGTGGAGATTCTCCAGAAGGGCATGTTGTGCTGTACGAACACACAGGGGAGGAGGGGGGGGGGGGGGCTTTACTTGTAAAGAACCGTTCGGTTTTTAGGTCAAAAAGGTCAGCATTCCGTTTGGTTACACGCTATTCAACACTAAATTAACCAGAGGTCTGCACCCTGTAGGAGGAACACTTCCCAATGGAGCGATGCCAGACCCTATTTTCAAAGATCATTGTGAGTCTGGTTACATCAGGCTAGAAAAGTGGTGGGCAATTATTTTCACTAGGGGGGGCCACATTGAATATGTCAGAGAACATTGTGGGCTACATTACTTTTTTAACCAACATACTAAAATGTTTTACATAAAATAACCCAAAATAGCTAACATTGTTAACTTCCATTTGACATTTTTGCATGTTTCTACACCATTTTTATAATAAAACGTTAGGTCTCTTCTCCCTTAACACAATGTTTTAAGGTGCAGCAGTAAATAGAGTAGTTCTGTAGAGCTCGTGAAATTTTGGATGTAAAGCGGGATAGAATGTTTCAAAGGGCCGCTTCCGGCCCCCTGGCCTGACTTGGCCCAGGCCTGGGCTAGAATGATCAAGTTCCCTGACTTGGCCGTATTACTGGCCGTAGTAAAATGCAATGCGTTATATATACCTGCTTCGCTGCAAATTCCTCATCTCGTCCGTCTCCTATGACCACATAGGTCACCTTCTTTCCAAAGCGAGAGACGATCCTCTCAAAGCAGCTCTTTTTCCCTACATTGGAAAATGGAGAAATTGACTAGTAAAAAAAACAAACCTTATGGACATTGTATGGACAACATAGAAACTAATGCACATGCGTCTTCTCTGTTAAAAGCGCTTTTCTAACTTTTCGGCCACTCAAAGCGCTGTACAGTATATTGCCTCCCATTCACCCACACAGACACACTGACCACCAGGGGGAGCAGTTAAGGTTAGGTGTCTTGCTCAAGGACATCTCGAAACTATGTGAGGAGCTAGCAGGGTTTGAACCAGCGACTTCTGGATCACCTGTCGCCCCGCTCTCTACACATTGAGCCACGACCACCCCTACTTTTCAGTTATCTTATGGACCAACCACAGGGAATGTACATGTCCTTGAATGTTGTTTATTAAAGCCTTATTAAAGCCAAATGCACAATGCTTTCTTATGGTATTACCTCAAACAGAAATTATCAACACCACACAAACAACCTTTATTTATAGGGAAAGGTTTGGGATGTTTACTTTAACCACATTTGGCCTTGCTAGCGCACATAAAAGGACAGCAAGCAGGCTTAAGCCCCGGATGTAGCGACGAGAGACAATTTAAAGTCAATGTGATTCAGAGATGACGGGCGACACAGCGGTCGGCGATGCGAAGTGGACCGAGTTAAACTAGTCTCACCTCCAGGCGATGCCAAGTGGACCAAGTTAAACTAGTCTCATCTTCAGGCGACTGAGGCGACTACCAACGGGAGCTAAGGATACCGTTAGCCGACCGATTGACCGAAACATTTAGAGTGGGAAATATATGAGAGGGTTACCTAGGCAATCAGAGCCTGGACTGTAAACAAGTGACCGACATTCATCTACAAAGTGACGGGAGACGAGCGGATCGCTTGTAGCGTGTCCGGGGGGGAGGGGCGTGAGCCAGAAAATGTACCCATCTTACCTATCTTAGTGGCGCTGTAGATGTTCTCAATGGGGAAGACTTCTCCCAGGCCATAGAGAAGGACCTTTGCCAGGGCTGGAACCAGCTGCGTAGTGGTGACCAGGACGTTCATACACTTGCCCCTGTCAGTGAGGTTTAACACAGTCTAAGATTTATTTTGTGGGGTGTATTGCATATTGCAACTTAAATATGAACACATTTTGAGGTGGTTTCGGGCTTTCCCATTTCTACCAATTTAATAAATGACGAAAAGAGAAATAGTGGAACTTGATTATAAGTATTTTAATCAACATTCATTGTTGATTATAAAAAAAGTTGTTTATTTTAGCTGTAAAGTCAGATATTGTAACATGGGAGTCTTTGGTGATTAACTCCCTTTTGCGGCCATGCCTCAAGTGGCCATTCGAGGAACTGCAGACCTGGACTGGATGAGCAGCAGAGACTTGAGCGCCGTGCTGAGCCAGGCGTCGGTCACGCTCTCTATGTCCGCCTGCAGCTGCAGGTGAGACTCTCTCTTCATGGGGCTCAGCAGGCCTGCAGGACACAGACAGACGGACAGACAGACATACAGGCCGACAGACAGACAGACAGACAGACAGACGTCAACGTGTGCACGTAGTAAGGGTACGCTATTGTTAGCGCAAAATCAGGTTGTGCAATATCACATCCAAAATGTTGCAGTAAGTGCAACACTATTCTGTGGAGAGGTCCTTCTGCTGCCTGTGTGGCTTAGTTGTGTTTCATTTAGACAGTAAGATGTGTGGCTGAGGAAGCTAATGACACAATAGATATGAAAACGTGTTGTTTTGATTTGTTATGAACAAATTATGATCCATTTTCCCATTACCTTTGTTTTTACTTATGTTAACAAAATCTCAAAATGACAGCTAATCTACAGTCCAGATCAGGGATATTCAACCCCTCCGCGACCCCTAGGATACCTGCCCAAATTAGATTTATCGAAAAGTTTTTTTAAATATAATGATGTCCGAACATCCACATTAACATAACCTATTTAAGATATAAATATTTTAATCTGTCGTCGAAGAAAAAACATTGAAAACTTATGTGATCAATAACAGGCTATCTATCGGCCAAGCGCCAGTCACGGACGGTCAATGGAAAAAAACATCCGACTCTGGTGCCTAAACTGTGGAACTCTCTCCCTTCTGCAACACGCAACCTGGACTCCACCATCGATTGTAAACAACAAACTCAAGACTGATCTGTTCAAGCTCTGGTCTTATTTATGTGTTTGTTTTTTTTGCCGTGATTACCGTCGTTTCTTGACAGGTGCTTGGAAATGTCATGCATCATCATCATCATTATAATTATTAGTATTATCATCATCACCACCACCACCTCCAACGCTGCCCTTGTAGGCATTGTAGATCTCTTTTAGCCTGCGGTAGCGAAAGGCCAACTTGCGCATCCACTCCACGCCGCCCTGGACCCCGGCGGTGACTCCCGAGGCCCCTCCCCCTCCTCCTCCACCGCCGCTGGGGCCATTGAACCCGTCCGCCATGAAGTTGTAGTTCCTGAGGACAGGAGCACACAGTGAGTTGACATGGCAACTATTCTTAAAGTAGATCGCTGCACATCATAACAGGGAACTAGGCTTAAAGGTATAGTCAGCTATTGCAGCCTAATTGTAAGAGAATACAATTTATGTCAAATTCACCAAATAACTCCTCACATTTCGCTATCTTACCGTTCTCGGTGTGGGTTGAATAATAATCTGGTACTTCTACACAGCCCTGGGGGGTATTCCATTAAGCCAGATGAAGGAAAATCCAGGCTTATTTCTATAAGTCTCACTAATTTAAGTGAGAGTTCTGTTCCATTACTGTGGTTAAGAGGAATCCCTGGTGAGTAACCAAGGTAACATATGTATCTGAACTAGCCTGCTCCCTACCAGGTTAACTGTAAAGATGAGTTTAGCTGTGTTACAAAGAATGGCCAACAGGCAGAAACAAGATTCAATAGACCATTCCGTTTAATTTTGAACTTGCATTTTTGTCATTTTCATGTAAAACTTTAGCATGTGTTTTTTCTGAATTATACCCAAGAGAAAGGCACATTTACCCTATTTTATTTCCAATAGGCTTACATTAATATAAGAAACAATACATTTGAATTATAATCTAAAAGTAGGCTTCAAAAGCAGTTATAATCCGATTTTAACAAGAAATCTAGCCTACAGTTAAATGAATTTAGCTATTTAACAAAGTTTCTAAAGATAAAGTATTACATGTTTTTTCTTCATTTCATAACATGGATATTGGCTTAAAGCTGCATCGCTACGGGAACTAGGTTTAAAGCAGCATCGCTACGGGAACAAGGTTTAAAGCTGCATCGCTACGGGAACTAGACTTACGTTAGGTCTTGTCCATTGTCATCGGAGGCCACATCTTCAACGTGTACCTGATCACACTCCTTGGAGAAAACAATAGATACACTTGTTCAACAGGCCTTGTTGTTAATACACACTGATCTAGCCTGGTCTCCCATTGGTTATATTACAGATGATCTAGCCTGGTCTCCCATTGGTTATATTACAGATGATCTAGCCTGGTCTCCCATTGGTTATATTACAGATGTTCTAGCCTGGTCTCCCATTGGTTATATTACAGATGTTCTAGCCTGGTCTCCCATTGGTTAGATTACAGATGAGTTTACTACTAGACCATCCTGGTCTTGCTGTGTTGAAACTAGGGCTGGACCAGAATATTCGACTATTCGGGTATTCACTGTGTAGGTATATGTGTAGGTATTCGCGTTTTAATGTTGGGATTTGAATATTCCATTTTTATCTTTTTGCATGCGTATCAGCATTTTCTCTGTAAAAAAAAAAAAAAAAAAAAAATCACTGCACAACTATCTGGTCTGAAAGAAGAGAGATGGGGTGTAGCTTTGCCATTGATATTCTCGATTTAGCAGAGCTCCTATTCTCCTGTACTCTGCTTATTTTCATCTCCCAACAAGCTCCACTAACATGCAAACAAGAGACGAGGTTAGTCTGCAGGCTAATATGAAATCACGGCAAGAGTAGTCGGTGCAGACAGAGTTTATTCATCTAATAATGCATTTTGAACTAAATATTTGACTGGATTGGACATTTGCCAATGTAACAGGATTGTTTTGGACCATTATTGAATGGTGGATCAAGTGGTGGATAGATACATGAGTCTAGGTGAGTAAATTACCGGTGTTACCTTAAATATTAAGTACCGGTATGTTGGTCTGACCAAATCTGTGCTAGAGTTATTCATGTGCACACAAACAGTCCTGAAATCATGAGGCTCGGGACTTAGCAGTCAGCGTGAGCGGAACATACCGCCAGCCATATTAATGATTATGGACGGATGCTGATGTATGACCATGGATGCCGATTTTGTCAATAACAACAGCAGCAATCATTTATTACTAATGTTATTATTTGCTATATGCTACATGCTATATGCTGCATCAGGCCGCTGTACCTCCAGGTCATTGAAGAACAGGTGTGTGTCGGCGAGCTCAAAGATCAGCTCCTCCATCTGCAGGCCCATGTTGAGCACAGTGGCCGGGTCCTGCACACACACACACAGTCAGCTCGCCCTCAAGGTGATCCAGGGTAAGAGAACGTATGGCGGGGAGGGGGGGCATGGCACAAACCTTGCCAAACCTTTGTGCAAAGGAGCCAGTGAGCAGTGAGTGGAAGATAATGATGGTCTCATCCAGGTCCCACAGGAAGATGCGCTAAAATGCAGTACATTCCTCCTTTAAACGTTATATGTTGATCAATTGAAATTAAATGATATTGATAGTTAGATTGACTTTACCATATAATGTGTAGCTAAAGCTAAAGCTAGCTAAAGTGTAGCTGCAGCTAGCTAAAGTGTAGCTGCAGCAGCTACACTTTAGCTAGCTGCAAGCTGATTCTCGTCTGGTAAGCCTAGGAATCATCACTAACAGGGCCGGCCCGCCCATTAGGCAAGATTAAGCAGCCGCATTTGAGGCGCCATTTTAACAAGTCATTCTGATCAGCGTAAAGCTGTAAATAAAACTAATTTGTTAAAGTCATTCTCGAGAACACATGCTAACTTTGCGCACAAAACAATATCCCTCTACAATGCCGCCCCACACAGTGAAATGCATCAGAAAGCGGTTTGTGGAATGAGACAAAGAGACAAAGTCATGTCAGAACCTTTTCCACCTTTAACGTGACCTATAATGTGAACAATTCAATTGAAAACTGAAATCTTTAAGGGGAAATTTTTTAAAAATAAAAACCTTACAATAACCTGGTTGCATATGTTCTGACATGATTTCTTTGTCTCATTTTTGCATCACAAAAAACCTGCCATTTCAACAGGGGTGTGTAGACTTTTCATATCCACTGTATGTTAGAATAGAATGTATGGCATTACTGTAATTAAACCCATAAAGATCCCAATCCGCCCTCACATACAGAAAATGCCAGTGCAACTTTTACATTTACAGCACGTTGCCAAGGCAACACGTACCTCCAGGTCGCTGTCGGCCGCTGGGCAGCTGTCCGACTTCCTGGCCTTTCCCTTTGCCTTCCCGACAGAGTTCCTTCGGCCAGTTTCATCCAGGTCCCGAGCAGTCCCTGTGGGAAGGCCCAGGCTCGCGGGGAGGTTCTCAAGCGGGACTGCATCTAAAAACACCAGGAGGAGATGGAGGGTTGGTGCCGTTGGCCTAGGGCTTTGCAACTGACCGATCCCAAGCCCGGTCCCCCTTAGTTACCTGCAACTAGGGATGGCACGACCCAGTTTTATCAGTCCCGATACCGATACAGGTACTGGCACTTTGGGTATTGGCCGATACCAAGTACTGATCTGATTCCAGTTTTAATTCAAGTTTTAAGTTAAGATGCAAAGTAAATAACAGCCTATCTCTATTTTAGGACTTGGTAGGTTAGGCATGGCTGATGCTTGACAGCAGACCTAAGCGTGTAAAATTATTTAATTGGATTAGCCCCATGGATCGGTCACAACTGTCCAATTGTCACAGATACCGATCCAGCTGTTTAAGTCAGTATCGGACCAATATCCGATCTCAGTATCGTATCTGTGCCATCACTACTAGCAACCCTACCGGGAAGAATGGGGTTTCACTCTTTCATTGTTGTTGTTTTTAAAAAGGGCAATAACGACCGCATCTTTCCAAAGACAATGAGTAATCTTGTTAAATATTCATGATTTAAATACTGACCATAATAATCGTGATTATGATTTCTTTCCACAATTGAGCAGCCTACCGTTAACCTTTAGGAAAATCTAAACCTCAGCTGTGATTATCACAAACTTATTTGTTGACTGAGAACATATTCTCAATTACAGCAACGGCCTGGGGGGGAGAGGGAAATTGAACCAAATGAAAACTGGGGATGATTAGGTATCCATGATGGTATGGGAGGCCATGTTGGATATTTGGCCAGGACACCCTTACTCTTACAAAAAGTGCCAAGGGATCTTGAGCGACCAGACAGCACACCCTGCACAGGGGAGAGTCCCCTTCACTGCTCAGGGGCATTGGGAGGTTTTCTTCATCCTTAGGCCAGAAGCATGAGTGCCCCCTACTGGCCCTCCAACACCACTTAGCAAGATAAGAAGAAAACCAGTCTTTCCAGGCTGTCAAACTTCGGACAGCATCTGAAAATGCAGACAAGTCTGGCAGCTTGCAGTAAACTGTGCATATGCACGCCATTACATTTGATAAATGCTATGGAGATGTTATGAGAAGAAGACCAAAACTATCATGACAGTTTGCCCTAAGATGAGTCTGACAAACCACAGATCAGGGGAGATGCCATGGTAGGCTAATCCCAGCCACACACACACACACACACACCTGTGACACCGGGCAGCCCCTCCGGGGAGATGCTCTCAGACTTGATAGCAGTGTACCCTGTTGTTGCCAGGGCGACGTCGTGGCCCACGCCGCTGGGAAGGCCCGCAGGGGTGTAGCTGGGTGGCTGGGTGTAGTACTGAGGGAACTGCCCCTGCCCCAGGGAGTTATAGTGGGTGAACTCCTGCACAGAAGAATATGATTATTATAATGGGGATTGGCATGGCGGGATAAAGAGCTTGGTTACTGTGTGTGTGTATTTTACAAATCCCTCCACAGCACCGCTCCAGAGGGGTATTTTGATTGACACGCACATCAACCAACTACGCAACTCAATGACAAAGTCGGAAGTTAACATGCTTATGCATCAGACGTTCAGCACAGAGTTGCTTATGTGACGTAGTGCTAAAGGACGGAAGAGGCTGAGACTAAAGTTACCCATGCCATCAGAGCTGACATACCCATTCATCATGAGAGAAGATTGCTTATGAACTAAAACGCTGATGAAACTTTGCTTAGTGCGTTTCCTCTTAAGCCTGGAGAACATGGTAGCACTTTATTCCCTGAAACTATTTGTAATTCTGACCTCATATAATCTGAAGTGAACAGTGGCACCATGGAAGTGTGCTGATTAGTTCATTTATGTATTAACCCCTGAACTAGCTCATATGCAATCACACAGTAATACACTTATTAATTCTAATTTTATATTGCAGAAAACAGAATATGGGCAATAGTGTGGAAATCTAAATATTTGTTTTCCGTGATCTCGACTCCTTTTTCTTTTCCAGACCTGGAAATTACGCAAATCTAATATCATACTTTTGATACTGTGTAGGAACCCTATACATTTGTATCTGTACCAACGTTTAAGAAGTGTGTCGTGTTTTCAATATAGTGTACAGGTTTAATGGAATTTACAAATAACTGTTTAGTTTTTATTTCCATCTTTAGTTTTGAAAATAGATACACATTTTGTTATGTATTATTATTTAGCACACACACACACACACACACCGAATAGGGCCAAGTCATAAAAATAAAAAATGCGGGCGGGTGGATAATTTATGCATACATGCGGACAGGGATGAAGTCAGCGCTGACCAGCGCACACACACACGCACATGCATGCATGCACGCACACACAGCCACTACCTGCTGGGTCACGGTGGCAGAAGCTGTGATGGCGGTGGTAGCGGTAGGGATGTTGGAGTAGACGCTGGATGTGGTGAAGCTGGAGCCTGTTGGAGGGAGGTGGCACACAGTTTAGACACTTTAGAGCAGCGGACGGCGTCAACGCGGGAACATCGGTGTTGTCGAGGCAACCGCCTACCAGAGTTTCCACTCTAACGCTAATACTCACCAGAACGATGTCTGTGTAAAAGAGATGGCCAGCACTTCTACGGTAAATAAACTGAAAATTAATGTTGATGATATCTTGCTTAGGTACTACTAAATATTCAGACCAATAGTTTCAAGATATGTTGAGACATTTCAAAATGTAAAACCATGCCTACTAACATGATTTATGAAAGGCAAATAAAATGTAAAACCATTCTGCAAACAAAATGCCCTGCCCCTCCATGATTCAACACAAAAACAAAACAAACAAACCCCTGTCTGGAACAGACTTTCTACAAGTTCCATGATAATCCAGAACCTTCCATGACCAGCGGGAACCCAGGCACTCACAAACACAGCGCCCCACTGGGTTTGTTGCACGGTGGCTCTAAATATGGGTATATTAATTTGGAAAAAAGATGGAGGGCGAGATGGCAGCTTGCCTTGGCTGGGATATGAGTAGTGCAGCTGCCCTGGCTGGGTTGAGGTATATGCACTGCTGAAGCTGAGATACCCGGGCTGCCCAGGAGAGGGAGTCTCCGGCTGCCCTGTCTCTGTTTTAATGCCGGGCCACATAGCACCTGAAGAAGAAGAAGAAGGAAGCAGAGCCGGAGGAAATGAAGGATTCGGGGGAGTGAAAGGAGAGAGCAAGTGATACAGAGGAAAATTAATAAAAACATAGTGATAGAGGGAGAGAGAGAGGAGAGAGAAAGACACTAGGGTCAGCAGAAATCAAAGCAATTAAATCCGCAGTGCCAAAGCAAATCCTACATGTCCTATGTAAGCACGGTGAGTGTGGGGCGGGGGCGATGCCGGATGTTTAGTAAGCAGACTGTGTTAAACGCGCTAAAAAAAAGGATAAGAAAATAAATGAATTCAAATTAAACAAAGACGTAAAGGGCGACTGACCGAAGGGCGGAAGGCCATAGGTTTGTCCTGTTTGCGAGAAGGTGGAGTAGACGTTGGCCTGGGCCAGGGGAGAGAACGCCACCTGGCTGCCATAGGAAGTCACTGCCGGGCTTTGAGAGAAAAAAAGAAGTCAAAACACATGCGTCAAATCGCCTCAAGTTGTTTTGACTCCCGTCACTGAGAGAAACAAGCATGTACATAACTTTATTATTACATTTGAACTACAGGCACATTGGACTGAATGTACCCTTGTGCTACACGTTGCTTTACATACTCACTTGGTTCCTTGGTACATGTGTGAGGTATATTCAGAGGCAGCTGTTGAATCGGGCTCTTTGCACGTCACAACTGTGAGAGGCACACGGCAGGTGTTAAGGCTGAGATGACTCACGCGGCAACACAACGCAGCGATGACGAGACGCGTGTGCGTACCTGAATGTGCGTACGAGTTCATGGCGTCTCCACACGCGTGCGGCACAGACCCTCCGCCTGGGTCACAGTGCTCCCCATCCACTAGAACAAGCCAAGTCCACACACATTATATTTGATATACTTGGTCATAGTCACTGAGATATTTGATCAAAACAAAAACCCCTCCCCCTTCAGTGCCACAGGGTGCTGCCTCAGAAGACACCCACACGGGGACCCCCAGTGACCACAGCCTCACATGGAGTGGGACGGCAAGCTACCAAAGAGTCACTTTCCATCAGACACAATCATGGAGTTATACAGTTGTTATTCCGCAGTCATTTGTGCAACCTCTCTCACCCTCCCCCCGGGGGGGGGGGGGGGGGGGGGGGGGGGGGGGGGGGGGGGGGGGGGGGGGGGGGGGGGGGGGGGGGGGGGG
>JAODLL010000003.1:1554151-1574543 GCA_026546735.1 Forbesichthys agassizii | reverse complement strand
TATGTACTAGTGTCTATACAGTATGTAGTGTGTATACAGTATGTACTAGTGTCTATACAGTATGTAGTGTGTATACAGTATGTACTAGTGTCTATAAAGCAATATGTACTAGTGTCTATACAGTATGTAGTGTGTCTATACTGAGTACTGTGTAACAGTCTATTCCCTGATGCAGGTTATATACAGTATATAGTGTGTATATATTGTCTATACAGTATGTAGTGTATATACAGTATGTACTAGTGTCTATAAAGCAATATGTACTAGTGTCTATACAGTATGTAGTGTGTATACAGTATGTACTAGTGTCTATACAGTATGTAGTGTGTATACAGTATGTACTAGTGTCTATAAAGCAATATGTACTAGTGTCTATACAGTATGTGGTGTGTAAACAGTATGTACTAGTGTCTATACAGTATGTAGTGTGTCTATACTGAGTACTGTGTAACAGTCTGTTCCCTGATGCAGGCTATATACAGTATATAGTGTGTATATATTGTCTATACAGTATGTAGTGTGTATATACAGTATGTAGTGTCTATAAAACAGTATATACTAGTGTCTATCTAGTATGTACTATTGTCTATACAGTATGTATTGTGTATATACAGTATGTAGTGTGTATATACAGTATGTACTAGTGTCTATACAACAGTATGTAGTGTGTATCCAGTATGTAGTGTGTCTATACAACAGTATGTAGTGTGTATCCAGTATACAGTATGTACTAGTGTCTATACAACAGTATGTAGTGTGTATCCAGTATGTAGTGTGTCTATACAACAGTATGTAGTGTGTATCCAGTATGTAGTGTGTCTATACTGAGTACTGTGTAACAGTCCGTTCCCTGTTGCAGGTGCGCAGTGCGAACTATGAGGCCGACCCGTTTGTCCAGGAGTTCCAGTTCCGCGTACGTGACGAGATGGCTCAGGTGACGGGCCGCGTCCTGCCAGCCCCCATGCTGCAGTATGGAGGAAGACTGAGCTCTGAGCACTTCATGGTACCTTCCCTTTAGTGTGTGTGTGGGGGGGATGTTGCCCCCCCAAGTGTACCACAGGCCTTAGAACCTGGCGTGGATTTTGATGGAATAAATATCCTTCTGTACTAGCTTCCATTCATCTGGGCGTTGCAAATGGAAAACCCTGACTATGCGGTCCATCTTTGAGACATAAATTGATTCGTCAGGTTTTTGCATGGCGTTAATGACCATGTGCTATTTTTCGCCTGTGTGGAAAATATTTTTGTAAAAATAAATAAGCCTATTTTATTCCTGGTAGCTTTTCTTGGTGAGTCCTTGTACATTGTGCACTGAATATCGCCGTTTATTTTTCCTCACTGCGTTGCCTTAAAGCGGAAACATCAGTTTTTAAACTAAAGTTTTATTATTAGCCTTGTACTTGCACGTTTCTTGTATCCATATTGTTTGAGAGCACATCTAGATTGACCTCTGTCTACCAAATTCCGGTCGCTTGTGCTCGACCAGCAGTACCGGAGGAGCGTTCAAATTCTGCAGACTGAGGCAAATGTTCCAGGCAAACGGGTTTTCTTTTAACATTGAAATATGAAACTTGCATGTTTTTCTTGGGATGACTCCCTTCTGGGCACAAATCTCCCTTAGTCCGGCAGTCATGTTTGTTCGCCGTGTGTGTGTGTGTGTGTGTGAATGTACCTAGTGAGCTCTAAGCCAATGAAACTGTTTGAAAACCTTTCTAAGCGTTAGGTCACACCGCTTGTGTAAATTCCAAATTATGACGTCATCGTCTTTTTTTTTTCCCACCAATTGTCATAGCCCGTTGTGATGAGCGCCCACCTGCCAGTCTCTTCCTGAATCCAATTGGATGTCTCTGTGTGTGACCTTGTGCGTTTCTCCGTGTGACCTTGTGTCTGCGCAGCCGCAGCAGGTGAACCCAGCGCTGGCGCTGCAGAGCCGCACGGTGGCCACGCCCAGCCACGGGGTGTGGGACATGCGGGGCAAGCAGTTCCACACCGGCGTGGAGATCAAGATGTGGGCCATCGCCTGCTTTGCCACACAGAGGCAGTGCCGCGAGGAGATCCTCAAGTGAGTGTGCGGGGGTAGCGTCTTATTGGTCTCAGTCACAGGCGAAGCAGCAGAAATGAATGGGACTGTAGCGAAATGTGTGCTCGTGTGTACACTTGGCTCTGCAGACACGTCAGTAAAATGAAGTAAAACGTGTCAAAATCATTAGATTACACGTGCGTTTATATATATATACGATACAATGCAGGCAGCCTGCTGACGTAATTTAAGGGTAAACATTAAATCACGTAACAAAGAAAGATGACCGGCGTTCAAAGTGACATGAGAGCAGCGTGTGCCACTAGTTCTGCGTAGCCATGACGACGATGACTCGTTGTAAATAATGACCATCCCATACATCCCCCCCCCCGTCTTTACCCCTCCAGGGGTTTCACCGACCAGCTTCGTAAGATCTCCAAGGACGCCGGGATGCCGATCCAGGGCCAGCCGTGCTTCTGCAAGTACGCCCAGGGGGCGGACAGCGTGGAGCCCATGTTCAGGCACCTGAAGAACACCTACGCCGGCCTGCAGCTCATCATCGTCATCCTGCCTGGCAAGACTCCCGTCTACGGTGAGTGGTTGTGATGTTTTCAGTAGGGTCGCGCCGTCTCGGACTGCAGAAACCTCATCTAACTCGGTGGGGTGATCTTGTTTTTAGATTTAAAACCTAGTTTGTAATCTACTTATTTAACTTAAGCAATTGTAAACGTATTTTAAGAAGTCTTTATCGAGTGAATTTCACTTCACTCCACTGGAAACCGAATTAGTTTTAAGCATAAGCAACTTTGTGCATTTATACTGTTTATCATTTTTTTTGCACGGCCGATAAAGGCTGTGCGTTTAATCAAATTTGATTTCAACAATCGGGGGGAAAAAATGAATCGAGAAACTATTTTGCGAATTACTTTTTATTTATTAAGTTAACTTTTATTTTGTCTTGTGATCTAAATGACACACGCACGTGCACTTATCCCTCCCGGAGTGACAGTGACCGGTCAACGGGAAAGTATTCATAGAAATTTCCCAGTTGATTTGTTTAATTGTTATTATTTGTTTAATTGTTATTATTGTATTTATATATTTTTTTGGGTGCAGTAAATGCAACATATTTTCAAATGCAATGAGTAATCGTGTTCAATTATCATGATTTCAATATTGACCAAAATAATTCAAATTAGGATTTCTTCACAATTGAGCAGCTACGGCTGCATCAGATGTACACCGGCTGACTAGGTGTTGCTACGATAACAGACATAACAGACTCTGGCATGGAGTAAGAGGGCAACAGGTCCACACAGGCAGCCGTTAACCCAAATATAAGATGAACAGGATAAGCATATGTATTTTTATAAAGGAATAAAAATACAGGGTATGACAAATGTCTACTTGCAAACCGTAATGTGCAAAATAAATCTGAAGAGGGATAGTGTTTTGATTTGAGCTCGACGTTAGCAAGCGTCCCTGGGAATAGCTGGCCCTGCCTGTAATGTGCCATAGGTGGTGTGCTGTAGGTACGTCGTGGAGCTCCAGATCAATGCTCTAACCCGCCGTGCTCCCCTCTGCTCCTCTCACCACAGCGGAGGTGAAGCGTGTGGGAGACACACTGCTGGGCATGGCCACCCAGTGTGTCCAGGTGAAGAACGTGGTGAAGACGTCCCCACAGACCCTGTCCAACCTCTGCCTGAAGATCAACGTCAAGCTGGGCGGCATCAACAACATCCTGGTGCCCCACCAACGGTGAAGCCCCCTGTGCATCTACCCTGTGTCACCCACAGGTTGTGGGTGTGAAGTGCGCTAACCGCCGGCCTAGTGATCGGTCTTAGACTGACGTGTGTGTGTGTGTGTATGTGCGCTCTCCACGCAGACCCTCTGTGTTCCAGCAGCCAGTCATCTTCCTGGGTGCTGACGTTACCCACCCTCCAGCCGGTGATGGGAAGAAGCCATCTATTGCAGCGGTATGATCTCTGTCTGTCTGTCTGTCTGTCTGTCTCACTCTCACACACACTCACATGGCCTGTCTCCCCCGTGTCAGGTGGTGGGCAGCATGGACGCCCACCCCAGCCGCTACTGTGCCACGGTACGGGTGCAGAGGCCCCGGCAGGAGGTCATCCAGGACCTGGCCTCCATGGTGCGGGAGCTCCTCATCCAGTTCTACAAGTCGACACGCTACAAGCCCACCAGAATCATCTTCTACAGGGACGGGGTGTCAGAGGGCCAGTTCAGACAGGTGACATTGCTGGGCGTCTGCATGTCACCCTTATAGCATTTAACTTTTATTAAAGGTATAGTCAGCTATTGTAAGCTAATGCGCCTTCTTTCTTTCTTTTTTGGGGTCAAACTCGCCAAATATCTCCTTGCATTTTGCTAGCTTATCGGTCTGTGTAAATGGGATCTTAAACTAAGTGTGCACCGCACACTACTAGGCTTTGCAATGCGTATATATGCGTGGGGCGGAGCTTCTGAGGGAGTTTGTTTTGAGCGTGCATACCCTGCCTTTTTAATGAAGCGACTTCTCTGGACTCCAAAACCCGAGGACATTGCGTCCTTTGAAACATTGGCAAAACCACAGCTTATCCTATCCTGACAATTTTTAAAAATGAGACGTGCTTCGTACTTTTACATTTCCAAGCTTCTTTGAACCTCCGTCGAAAACCAAATGCAAAACTAAACCTATAAATACGATTTTTTTTTTCTTCTTCACCAAAATCACTTTATTAAACGTGTATGAATTAAGAAAATTGTGGGGAAAAAAAAAAAATTATATCTAACCAGGGCCTGAAATGAACACGACTAAATGAGTAATCAGACCAGACCAGAAGTGGTCACGTGACCAGAAGAGACTTAAGAGGATTATAGCGCAGTAGTGGAGGGCTAGAGAAGAGAACGTGAGTAGATTGTAGACCTAGTTTGTAGAGCTTAGAAAATATTCAAACTTCAATATATATAGTATGGAGTCCCTCTTCCCTATTTATCACAATATTGGTAACACTTAGAATAATGGTAACACTTAGAATAATGCTGTATATAGCATTCCATGTTTTTATCATCCATTTCAATCTTTTATCAAAGAAATTCAACTTTGGTAAACTCTTATTTTAAGATTTTTGACATAACTGTCATACAACACAATAAACTTTTGAGCACAGAAGTCGAGTAGTCACGATTGTGCGGTTTACGTAGAGGTGTAGGACCTCTGGTGGAGTGAGAAATTGGCCCACGGTCAGTAATAATGTGACATGAGCAAAAAATTGGGGTGCAGAGTAGTATTAAAGGGTTAGTACGTGATTGTAAGATAATACACTATTTGTCAAATTCACCAAATATCTTTTTGTGGTGGGCCGCTAAGAGATATTTGGTACAGGCTGCACACAACAATATCCCAGCCTTCAGTGTGTTTCCAATGTGTGGGGGCGGAGCTTCTGAGAAAGCACCCTATGGCACTAAAGGTGTCTTTTTTTTTTCTTTTTTTATATAATAATACATTTCCCGTGCTAAATTGCAGTCTGTCACATATGGCGACACACCCACTTAAGACCAGAAGCGATCCGTTTCTGCTCCGATAGAAATGCGTCACGTCACGGAACCCTGAGTCTATCAGGGTTCCGGACAGAATCGGACGTGCAGCAACTTTTAAACGAGGCTCCAACGAGAACCAACAAAGCTACGGTTAGAAATGGCATGGAAACATTTTACGCTTTGATTGGACCAATACTGTAGTATTGGTTTAATTACAGAACACTGACCGCTTCCACCACTGTGCGGCACGCCATGACCAGCTCACGGTGTTTTTGTATGCTAACCCTGTAGTGTTTATTCTCACCACCAGGCACCGCTCTTTCCACTGCTTTGTCCAACCTATTTAAACATGTTCTGCTGACAAACCTAAAACACTTGCAGGATACGTATTACATTATTAGAATTTGTTTGAGTTAATAAATATTTATAGATTTTTGAGCCAGAGCAAGTTCCACAACATGACACTTTTTCATTTGTGTCTTGCTTGAAAAACATTAGAGAATATACAATAAAAAGAATGTTCACAAACATAGCTTTGTAGGAATTATGTTTGATAAGTTGGTAAATTGATCAAATCAGCATTATAAAACGCTTTTCCCCTAATGGACTGGTCCATCCCATAGAACTGAATTTAAAAATGTCTCCCAGGTGCTGTACTATGAGCTGCTGGCTATCCGAGAGGCCTGCATCAGCTTGGAGAAGGAATACCAGCCAGGGATCACCTACATCGTCGTGCAGAAGCGCCATCACACGCGCCTCTTCTGTGCAGATCGCAATGAGAGGGTAACCTGACATGCCAGATTAATCTTTGTCACAACTCAGTCTGTCTCACATTGATTGGATGAACCATCTGGTTGTTTTCGCTATCACAAACCAAATCCACGCCCGTATAGCTATCAACACGATCCTGAGTGGTAAGTTCAGTTGCTACTCGGACACATTCAATATTATTTCTAGGCTTTCCAGACTGATTCTCACGGCGAAATGAATCTGAAGCTCGCAAGGCTAACGAGAGTGAGAAGTAACATTTGTCCATATTGCTTTGTATGGAAGGCTAGATCCGTTGAGCTTGCATAAACACAATACCCTTAATATACTGTGTTTGCTGCAAGCTTTTGTAGTTTTCCAAGTACCTACCCCTTTTACTGCTGCTCATACAATTGTCTGTCTGCGTTATATTTCGCTAACATTCTCATATTTGGTTTCCCTGTCAGGTCGGTCGCAGTGGAAACATTCCTGCTGGCACCACTGTGGACACAGACATCACCCACCCCTATGAGTTTGACTTTTACCTCTGCAGTCACGCTGGAATACAGGCGAGTCTTCTGAACAGGCTTTTGCTTTAGCCAGAGTAATGAGCATTGCCTGCCTTTTAACAGGTCCCTGGGGGGGTTTGGGGTTATTTCATGGTAGCTTGGTTATAACTTCACTTTGTGAATTAGTCTGGACACGCTCCATCTGGGCTCGTTTTGTCGTCGTTTGCTCCTGCCGGGCGTAGACGTCTGACGTGCGTTCAGAATTGGTGAACATAGGGAACGTTAACATATCCCGATATATGTAGGTCACCCTGTCGTTTGAGTGTGATTTCTCATTGCAACGATGTAAACTACAACGTGAAAAGAATTTAGACACTTTCTCTGATTTTTACTATTCTAATTTTTTTAACATGCATGTAATGTGTATTTTTAGTTTGAGATGTTATATTTGTATTAGATTTTTTAATTTATTATTTTATTTATATATATATATGTATGTATGTATGTATGTATGTATATACAAATAAATAAATAAATAAAACGTGGCTTGTGCCCCCCCCCCAGGGCACCAGCCGGCCCTCCCACTACCACGTCCTGTGGGACGACAACTGCTTCACGGCGGACGACTTCCAGCTGCTTACCTACCAGCTGTGCCACACGTACGTGCGCTGCACGCGCTCCGTGTCCATCCCGGCGCCAGCCTACTACGCCCACCTGGTGGCGTTCCGCGCCCGCTACCACCTGGTGGACAAAGAGCACGACAGGTTGGGTGCAGCCTCCATTTTGTTGTGTGCGTTTAGGCTTCTGGAGACCGCAATTCTCAGTGTAGTCAGTGAGGTAAAAAAAAAATTGTGTTAAATCGTTTTTTATTAATTATTATTTTATTAAAAAATAATTTCAAATTCTGCAATTATCTCCTCACGGGCCGCTAGCTGTCCGTTCTGTGCGCGCTGTAAAAATAATATGGTGTTTCTACACAGTCCTGGCTCTGTAAATGGGATATAGTTAGCTAGCTTACTGCGAGTGGTTGTTTTAAATTAATGTGTTTTAAAAAATACAATAATAATGCACTAGAGAACTGCGACTCCACACCTTTTACGCTCTCAAGCCTGCTAAGCGGCCTCTCTCTCTCTCTCTCTCTCGCTCTCTCTCTCTCTCTCTCTCTCTCAACAGCGCGGAGGGGAGCCACGTTTCGGGGCAGAGCAATGGCAGGGACCCGCAGGCGCTGGCCAAGGCCGTTCAGATCCACCACGACACACTGAGGACCATGTACTTTGCTTGAGCCCCCCCTCCCCCCCCTCCCAGCTAGGCCACGGAGACACAAGGATGATGACAGGATGTCAAAGCCACGGAGGAGTACAGCCACATTATGCAATGCAAAACCAGCCAATCGTTTCTGTACTCTTCTCATGTCGCCACCCTTAGATGTTCCTTTGCTGTGTGAAGAACCTGTTAACTGCTCGCTGGGCAGACGACAACCTCTCCTCACCTTTCAGAGTTATGGAAATGCTTCAAGGTTGAATGTCTTTTTGTTGATGGTTTATCACACAAAATAGGCAGGGCATATAAATGGTTAGTAGAGGTAATTTGCCCTGATCAGTTTTACATGTTGCGCTTATGTGATTACGATACTCTATATGTATTTTTGTGCCCGCAGAAGGCACTTAACACCTTAAAACAGAAAGCTGACCTCTTGGTTAGACAACAGTAGTATAGCTCCTGCACTCTCAGTTCTGACACTGAATTGAATCTCAGTTCGCCGTGAACTAAGTGCCATGCAGCATGGCGATTTGTTTCACAGTTTGCATAACATTTGATGCCTTAGTGAAAGGCAACAGCACAGGGATGTCGGGGTGCTAACCAGCTTGGTACAGTTGTGTGTTACAAGTGTTTTTAATCCATGGACTACAGCTAGCATCCGTGGCATGTTCACACGTAGACGGTTTGTTTTACTTGCCATGGACAAAGAAATTAAGCTCTTACAAAAAGAACAGACCAATTATGTTACGAACTCCTTTGGTGCAATAAGATGTTTGCAAAGAGAGAGCAGGTTCCTGGGTAAATGTTTTTGTTTAGCATTTGTAAGGCGAGGGACTAATTGTCTGATGGGTTTTAATTTAAGCAAGTGTCAATGAATATGGATTCTGGAATGTGCAGTAATTGTCCTTGACTGGATTGAAGCTCTGAAGGGATTTACGAGGGTTTTTGCAGTGGTGTTGCAGAAGTGTAGGTATAATTGCCTTCTGGCATGTTGAGTTAATGCTAGAAGACTTGTTGTAATGCCTCAAAGTGTAGGTTCATGGTGAGGACCTGATGGCATTCGGAAGATGGTTAAGTGCCTGTTTTTGGTTCTCGGGGGATTTTGTTAGCAAGAACTTGTGATTTCAGGCCCCTTGCTGTTTCGTATGTGTAACAGTCCAATGTTGTCAGCATACTTTGAAGATTATACGTCACCCATTCTATTGGGTTGGACAGCACAGATGTCTGATGTGACCTCAAGATATGGCTGTTAATGTGAATTACCAAGTATCTGTAGGGCTCGCGGAGTTAATGCGAGTCTGAGTCTGTGTTTTTAGTGGCGCACTGGTGGGAAAATGCGGATTGCACTGTTCCAGTCAAAGCTTTTATAGTTAGACTCTTCTTGAGCTGCTCACTAATTAGCTAAATGTTTTATTGGTGACGGTCAGGGCTGGGATTTGAATCCCCCATCGCCATTATTTCGGCCGCTTCTCGTGGTACTTGGACATTAATCTTTTATTTCGTTGGTAACTGTCTCAGTTTACTCCTGCAGTAGAGGAGATAACTGGATGACTCTTGAATTCATGCCATTGGCTTGCCCAAATGGAATGTATCCATTCTCTAATTCTAAATGAACTCTATCACCTTTACTATACTCCATTAGTTGTTGTATGAATCCATCGTTGTGAAGCTTGTGTATATAGTGTACCTTCTGATACATTTTTAAATGGGCCTCAATGCCAAAAACAAAAGTGTGGTGCTGAGCTGAAGGATGTTCTTTTGGCCGCCCTGCCCGTGCGGCTGATAACTGAGCCGCAGGGCAGGCGGCTACCTCCAGATGAACCCTTCGTATTTATTTCTTATTTGGTTTCATCACGTTCCACTTGGACCAAACCAATGTGCCTGGTGGATGAATGTGAGGCAAGGTGGGCTGACTGTTGTCAACGGGTAGAGACACGCTGCCTGCTCTTGCAGCCTGACAGATCATCGGGCTCTGTGTTTGGCTTACTGAGCTAGCCACGCGTTATCTGAACCAATAGAGCTGCTATGAATGAACACTTGTCATACAGAGTTAAGCATTTATTAAATATCACTTAAGATATTTAGGCTATATAGTATGTTCAGTCAGAGGATATATTTAACTGCACTTAAAGCTATACATGCATTTAGAGTTCAACACATGCTTAAATGCATTGTGTTTATTACACGATTTTGTGCTTGGATTTTTTTTTTTTTTTAAACTTAATGAATAGTGCTACAATCAATTATTTAAGGCCTGCCTGCCCAACACTTGTATGCGGACGTGAATGGATTTTGAACAAGAGTACAGCCGCAGCCTTTGGCTTCCCTCCCTGTTGTTGTTGAGCTAAGCCGTTTCTTGATGTCAGACATAACCAGCATTTGACCTTGAAGAACAGCAGCGACCGGGGCAGGCATGTTTAAGGGTGCGTGCTAGCATGTAGCTAGCCTTTCTCTCAGCTTGCAGGAAAGTGAGACGCTTTTATTCAACCTTTTAGTATGGGAACTCTACACATTTGGCACAGAAATTACCTCTGTTAGAATATGTGGGGACTAGGGAGGCATGTGATAATATTGACCCTGCCTGTTGTATAGTGCTGGACATCTGATGCCTTTTCTGAAACCATTCAAAATGTTTTTGGATTCTGAGGGGAAGTATATTTAAATATATTAACGGAATGCACACACCACTTATTTTTGCTAACAAATTACATATATAGATACAGAACCATAATATTGAAATATGACATGGTAATGGTCACTAATAATGATCCAAATTGAATAATGCAATATGTTTACTTGTCTTACCTAAAAGCAAAACTGAAATGTTTACTGTGTTGACCTACTGTGTGGAGTTTGTTAGGGGTTCCTTCTTTTGGGATTGGGGGGTGGGGGGGCATGTAGTGAACAGATGAACTTTCACCCCTCTTGCCAGTTTATTTTAGTTTTTTTCCCCCCCACCTCGTTAAACCAAGGATCTGTGAATAACTCCCTATGCTATGTATTCAGTTTTTCATCTCTTGAAAGATGTTTACATCAGAAGGTTACATCAGACATTTGTACTTGTGCATTTCTTTGAGTAGGGGTGAAAGGTCATCCTCGGATAGAACTGTCCTTAATAGACTGTGCCTTTCTTGATGGTGCTGAAAACAAGTAAATCTAAGAAGAATCTAAACATTTAAAAAAGGATAAGGGTGAATGTCCCATGTCTATATTGATATATATGACAATACTGTAAGGTGTGTATGTTTTGTGTGTGTGTGTGTGTGTGTGTGTATACCTCTTACATATGCCAAGAAAACAAAAATATGCAGTCGATCAGTCTGGAGCTGACAGGACCAAAATACCTGTGGGGCTTGATTCCATTAACAGGCGCTCAAAGCACAACACACTGGTAGATTTTCTGAAATGGGGCAACCGATTCACTGTTTGCTCCCCAGGTAAATATTACATCAATGCACATGTAGCATAATTTATTTTGTTCTGCTATAAATATCTCTCCTTATTGATCGAGTGAATCTTGACTGGACAGCAATAACTAAATCACATTCTCAAACCTGTGCAACATCTTTGGCACTTGGCCTCCATTTGCAGCTGTTAATCATTTTATTTTATGTAGGATTGGTCTCTAGGCCAACTTTGAACATGTTAAATCTGACCTAGGTGTGTCCCCCGTTAGGTGTTTTTAAAGTGTGCTAGTACGTTTACAGCAATGAGAAGGCTCTGTGCTTGGCCAGAGTACCCATATCCCCACAGAGAGTACTTTATTCATTATAGCTGCTTACCATTTTCTGAAAGAAATGAAAATGTACGCTTTTAGTTACAGTATTATATGTGCAAATTTCTATCCTAATTATATTGTCACTTTTAAACTTTAATTGTATGTCAAACCCCCTCTTTTAAAAAAAAAAACATTTATCTGATTATGGTCCTATGTTGAGCCTTTTATTGTCATATTTAATTGTTTTTGATTAAATACTATATCAATGCAAGCTTGTTTTGTAATTTGTGTGGCACTACATAGGTTTCTGACTGATATTATCCTATCTTTACATCGTCATACAGAAGAAGGCTTACGCGATATAGAATATTAAACACCATGTTAAATGCAACTAATGGTAGCACTTAAGGCAGCATCACATTGTATTTAGGATCAATATTTAAAATATGAATATTGGTATGCATGCACAATATACAGTACATGCTCATGTCGACGTGATGCTCGATACAAAGGCGAAGCTTCGAAGCGTGACACCTGTACTTCACAGCGGGTCACGATCGCGTCATTATAGATTTGGCTCCCGCTAGAAAAAAAAAGCATTCCAATGCTGTGGCGATGGGAAGATTCAGCATTTGGAGAATTGTGATACACTGGTATGTCTCATATCGGCAATTTTGCTATTCATTATGAAGGCATGGTGGAGGTAGGCTACCTGTTGCTGTGCCTGTTTAAACCAAGATAAACGGTACTATTTTGAGCATTTGATGGATTAATTGCTGACTTGTGACATGCTTTTATTTGTATAATAAAAATTAAACTTTTAAAGAAAAATGTGTTAGTTAATTAATTAGACATTAGTTTGCATGTCTTTCATTTTGAGTTCGTTAAAAAATAAGATCTTACTTTTAAGTGATTTAAGTCTCATTTAAGATTTTGCATTAGCCTAGTAAGTTAATTTGTACTCTGTTTTATAAATGTAATATTTGTATACAAGTTCAACTGAAGTTTCCTGGCTATTTGAAGTAGACCTAAAACATTTTTTATAGTCCTATACATAGAACATAAATATGGAGTATAACCCTTTAAAAATAGAAAGTCGTTGGAAAATATTTCAATTATGCGGTAGAACATCATGTAGGCTAAACACATTTCTAGTGCTTTATTTTAAGTTATGTTTAGAGGTACAGTAATTTACATGGTCTCGAAAAAATTGCCTTGTACATATATAGTGTTGTTTAAAACACCTGACCGACACGGCATGACATGAAAGCAATCCTTTAGCATTATCAGTGCAGCTACATGGTTGCGGTTTAGTTCTGGTCACAAAGTATACCAGATCTTGAACAGACAAATCTGGTCATTTAAAAATTGTATATTATTTAAGGAGGAATATGTTGAGGCTTAAAGATCTCCAAATGTCCAAATCCTTATGTAGGTTGCCCAGTGTCCTCGCTGGCAGGCTAAACAATCCACTTAAAAATATAAGACAGAACCCACCCCATAATTGTATGTCATAGTGATGGCCAAATTAAGCTTTTGTGAAGCACTGAACCACTTGAGGCAATTGTTTCGAAAATGGGTTCATTACTCGAAGCTTCAGTTACAGCGACCTCTCCTGGCTAAAAGCAAGGCTGCAATCAAATTAATCAATGAGCAGTGGTTTCATGATTGTAGTGCAGGGTTTCGAAACACGTATCGAAGCTTCAGCGTCACACTGCCATCCCTAGTATGTCAAGGGCGTACCTAAATGCTTGGGTCCAATGTAGGCTAGTACCATCAAGGAAATGCTAAACTCTGATAATTTCACAGTTTCAAGTATACAGCTCTGAAAACAATTAAGAGACTACTGCAGCAATTTCTCAGGTTTTACTATTTATACATTTATATTTACATATTATTGTCTTTTTACATTTACAGCATTTTAACACTTATTTTTAATTAAAAAAAAAAAAAGTTTCAGAATTTTATGTAAAAACATTGCATTTATTTTAACATTGGCCGCTATGACTAAATTACAAATAAAATATTTAATTCTATGATGCACCTGTGTATGAAGCCTGGGAATTTGGCTGAGTCTAATAAAATAAACATTCAGAACTGCATTCCAGCAATTAATGAATAAACATTCTATAGAGAATAAATTGATACATAAAATGCATAAATTGTATGAATGTACCACCCCCCCTCCCAACTCACCCATGTGTAACGGTGGCCAGCAGGTAGCTGTGCGGTGTTAATTCTCACTCTCTGACACCTCATAGGACGCTCTAGCGACGCAGGTCAGAGCCCATGGGTTTTTGGCCTGCCTTGTAGGCAGTTAGATTTACCGAGGGGGACAGACAATCTCACAGTCACACATGCATAACTATATAGTAACGCCACTGGTCTGGAGTGAATACTTATGCATTTAAATGTCTTTCATTAACTTTGTCTTACTTCACCTGTTATTTTTGAAGTGTTGTGAGTCATAATACAATAATCTGCCAAAGCTAACAAAGCTAGCATTTCAATGAATTATTAAGTAGCTGCTGTACGTGTCAAGTCAACGGTTCGTTGCTTGGGAACGGTCTGATAGCGTCGTTGCTGCAAAGAGACAGGCTACCTATCTATATTCATTCAAGTAGGCTACTATCGGTAAGTACACCTGGATAATTCACTATTATAGGACTACAACATATTAGTTCCAAGCCATATCGTGACCAAGACAGTGCATAGACTACATTAACAGCACTATATTCATTTCCAATAAACAGAAACGATAGTCCACACCGTCAACATGTCCAGTACCGACACCGTACGTCAAGCTCCATTATTCAGTACCTTACAGCCAAAATTACAGTGAACGGTACTGTATAATAAAAACAACTGCTAGCCTATTTTATCGCCTTCTTCCCCAGTTGATCTATTTTTGTTTGTTGTGACTGTTTTACATTTTATTTTAAAATGTTGACTTCTCAGTTAGCATAATGCCAATTTAGTTGATACCGTACATGCATAGGCCCACACTTTGATTTGAGTACCGTGCGGTGCACTGGCACGTAGGCTAATGTACTTACAAATATATAGGTATAGTATTTTAAAAGTCCTTGGTTTATTTATTTTTAATCTGGCAGTTGTGTACTAGTATTTTAAACATTTCCTTTTTGCAACTTTGCTTTCCTGTTGTCCTTTACTAACATGGTTAATATAGAGCACGTAGACTATTAACAAGTTGCAAATAAATGATTAGAAACCTGCATCAATATCAGGCATAGGATTGTGTAATTTGATCACAATAGGTATCCAATAGCCTATTTTACAATTGGGATTCTGACTGTGACAAGTGTGCTATATATGCTAACCTACTTCCAGCTCAAGATAAGTAAGAGATGTCCACCCTTCCGGTAAAGCCTGGGGTTCGCCACAGTGTGCCAGACTGGGATGGCAACAACGAACAGTTGTCGACAACAGCTGAGAACGAGAGACACCTCTCAAATGAAGTGCGCCAACAAGGAAGGACCCTACGGAATGAGACCACCATTAAGGTGGGTATAGCCTTTTCTAAAAGGTTGAGTCTGTGATTGTGAGCTAATACACTTTACTATACACACTACAAATGCAGTGAATATCTCCCCACAGTCCACTAGCTGTCAATTGTGTTTGCGTGTGAATACTACTAGCTCTGTAAATGTGAACACAAACAAAGTGGTGCAGACCGCACCACACAACATTATTCCAGCCTTGGAGCTACTGAGAGAGCACCATATGGCATTGAAGAGAGAGGTGTTTTTGTTTTGATCGTGTTCAAATATCTTTATCCAGGATAGCTGGCTCCACCTTTAAACGAACCCATGCTGTCTGCATACAGTACATTCAGCCTCTCCACCACACCAGACTACAATCCTGTTTGATTGCTAACAGCTAACACTTCACCAAAAAGCTATTTCCATTTAAATACATTATTCCTGCTTCTATTACATTCTTACAATAGCTCTGTTCCACAGACGATGTTGGACGAGAACCAGAATTCTCATAGGTTGAGTGACAGAATCTGGGATGTTGCCCGATCCAAGGAGCTCTTAGAATCCTGTGCGCAGGAAGTGGACAAGGAGATGGATTTTCTAACCGCGGTAAGCTGATGTTAAGATGTTACAACCATTGGAACAACCCAGCACAACTCATTCTGCATTGTGCCAGCTGTGCGTGTGTGTGTGCGTGTGTGCGCGCGTGTTGGTGTGTGTGTGTTCGTGTGTGCGTGCGTGCGTGCACATGGGTGTGTGGCAGTGTAAAGAGAAAACTGAACAGGCCCTAGCTGCTACGGTGGTGCCACTCGAGGTAAGCGTGGAGAGTCTGACTCTGAGGGAGGGCCGGCGTGGTTTCGAGCTCGTTAGCGACCCTGTGGAAGAACAGCTGAAGACGGAGGTGGTGTTGATAGAAAGGGTGCAGAAGGTTCTCCAGCAGCACATAGACAAGTCATTTGAGCAGTTATGGTAAGAGAGAATGTTGACTCACTAGAAAAACCCTTTTATTTCCTATTGCCCATATTTGGTATGCACTGCAGCTGCATCAGTATTTCAGAGTGGATTGGTTCGTTAGTCCTCCTATAGACCATTTACTGCTGTTGTCATCAACGTATTCATGCACATTTTGGCAATAAAAGTGGTGTTTTGCCCCATATATATTTAATAAAGATATTTTACCATTATCCGTATGACTCTACATTAATTTACCTGCTATATGTCATATATTAATTATAACCAAACCTTTACCAGTTTAAATATATTCAAAGCGGGAATACAACCCATAAAATGCACTTTTGCATTTGCCAGTATGTTTACGGCAGATGCAAACATTTTGTCACAACAAAAAACATGCCTAAAAGATGCTGTGTGACGGGATGTAGAACCCAGAACTACATTTCATCAAACTGAAACATTAAGACAAAATTAACAGTAAATACAGGCAGAGAGACAACTATGCCCACTGGAAGGAAACGCATGTGTGAACAATTATGATAAATTACATTACCTAGCTAAAAACATTTGATATTTCACCATGTCAGAGGATTTTTGTACGCTTTGTCAACCAGCAGCTTTCAGGCATTCTGATACTGGGGCTGCAAGCAATTACATGTGATCTTTGGAGGATAATAACATACTTGACAAGTTATTGCACTTCACCATACTTAAGTTGCCAAAATGCGTGCGTATATGTACGTCATAATGTTTTGCAAACCGTAAACTCATTCATGCGGAATTAACATTGGCTCCTGAGCAGTGGCACTGAGTGGCTAAAGCCCAACGCACACCATTACATATAAATGTAATTTATTACGTAAAAATTAAATATCTTCATTTGCTCCTAGTATTTTGCAAGAGGCACGTCACAAGCTTACCGTTGACCTCCAAAACAAATTGGAGGCCCTGGACATTGACAGGACCTGCTTGTCACTCACAGTGATGTCCCCTCACATATCCTTGAAGACTGACCCCACTCGCATACCCACAGGGTAAGACTGAAAGAACCTGCACTAGTTTGTATGAAATGGGTCAGTATGATCATTATTTTATAATCAAAACCAAACAAAAGTTTTATTTAAAAAATTAAACACACAAATACAAAAAAATGTATTCTACCGTTATAATTACAAGGAGGCGTATTGCCTTTGTAAATCTCTAGAGCAGTACAAATATAACATCCAAACTCCTCGTGTTACAGTTCCTCCACCCCCCAGGAGTGGGCGCAGTATAGCCAGTATAATGTGGCTCGTGCTGAGGAGGCAATGCAGACATCCCGGCAGCTTAGGGAGGATGTGAATCTCTCCAGGGCCCAGGTTTGTGTAATGTTACTGTATCTGGGGCAGTGTTGGTCAGTAACTAGTTTCTAGAATCTAGTTGATGTAATATTATTACTTAATTTAGGAAATAGTAGTGTAATTTATTACTCTTTCCAAAGCAGTAATAATATTACAATTTCCAATCCAAGTAATGCTGCATTTCTGCGGTACAAGAACGAGATTTCTGGTCCTATCAAACTTAGGGTAGGCTAATTGAACCAACCTGTCAATCATCTGGTTTGAGAGGCTGCAATGTTTTCATTTTGACTCCTAAGGTTAATTAATGTTCCAATGAAGAGACACTTCTTAAACGAGTTGGCAGGTTGTCATTTTTCAGAAGGGGCGAGACAGGGTAGTGATTGTGAAAGTAATATACCGAGTACTGTAACTAATTACTTTTATTACCCAGTAATAAGTAAAGTAATATTATTACTTTTTGAAAGAGCAATAAGTAACTTATGACATTCCTGAGTAACTTGCCCAACACTGTTCTGGGGCCAAACAATGTAGAGACTACTGCCATGATTGTGCAGCGATAGAGTAGTCTGACACGCCACATGGATGGTTAGACACGAGTCCATCTGGGGAGCCGTCCACCGAAACTGCTCCAACTTGCAGAAAATACTTTGCAGTTGATTGTATGAGCCCACCTGTCTGTCCGTGATGTGTTGAAGTTGTTTTCAAGTAGCCATCGCTGTCGTCACACCTACAACCCACGTCCGTAGTTATCAGCACGACGCTCATTGATTGGCCAGCTCAGTTGTTACTCTGACGCAGTTGCAAGGATTTGAATCTCTCCAGGCTGACGCTGGTCTCACAAGGCTAGTGATAGAGGTCAGCCTCGGCTCACTTGGCGAATACAAACCATATGTTCTCTGTAGAGCAGGTTTCTGTCATTTCTTACCCGTGCATAGAATGTCCAGGTCTGTCTACTGGTTGACATATGATCTGGCTGACTAGCAGGTGTAAAGCTAATATGTTAATCGTGGTTTTAGCTGCAGAATGAACTGGAGAACCAGCAGAGAGCCACTGAGTTTGCACTGCGCAAACGCACTCATAATGAGGAGAGGGCCCGCAGTGATCTGGAGTGGCAGCTCAAGAATGTAAGCCTGTCTTTCAAGCCTGTCCGCTTTCTTCTTCTGCAGTCAATTAAGGGCGTATTCACGCTTCTAGGCCCAGTAGCCTTGAACCGTGCCCGAGCAGGATTGTCCCCACCTCCCCTGCTGGCCTGCACTCACACTGTAGTTAACCTTCAGGGCACGCTTACTTCAAAACATTAGGTTGGCTACTTGGCTTCAGGCCAATTATTTAGTCCACATGGAATTCCACTGGAATATGCCCTTGATGTCCAATGAGCTACCAGATTTACAGTCAAATGCACCGGACTTTGGGGTCAAACGAGCTTGGGCACGGTTTAACTGGGCCAAGTGTGAGTACGTCCTAAAGCAGTGATTTTAATTTGCATCGGTATTGGCGTCGATATTATTATTGGTTTTGGTATTACCGATCGCTAATAATCACATTTCTGTCACAGACTGAGGATGAAATGGCAGAAATGGAAGCAGACATACGTGGCCTGGATAAGGACCTCCAGGCGAAGACAGGATCACTGAAGCTGGTCCACACTAGGCTGGAGAACAGAGCCATGAGGCCCGGCATGGACCTGTGCAGGGACGAGGTACACCCATAGACTCTACATTTAAATGGTCAATCCCGCTGTGACGTCACCCATAGACTGTATAAATAAATGGACAAACCCTCTGTGACGTCACTATAGATTGTATACTGTATATAAATGGACAGACCCTCTGTAACGTCACCATAGACTATGTATAAGTGGTCAAAACTTTCGATTTTACAATAGTTAAAGGTGGCATCGGCGAATGTAAACTATACTCATTGTCAAATTCAGTGAATATCTACCCACTAGCTGCCCACACTGTACCCGCCAAATGATAGAAACGCCTTATTGCATGAAAGGAATAGGTGTTTTCCCCTTCTTCTTTTCACATTTTCGTTTTTTTGTTTTGATACGAGTTCAAATATCAGCAATTCTTCTCCAGCATCGCTGACTCAACCTTGTGTTTGTATTTATATTTCATAAAGCCTGTGACTTATTTTAATCTAAATCCAAAATCTTATCTGGCTCCGATTAGTGTAGGTTAGAAATGTTGTCAATGCATGTGTGTGTGTGTGTGTGTGTGTGTAGCTAGCTAGTCTCGCAGATCCAGCATTTACATAAGTCTGGGACACAGCGCTGGCTAACTGCGTCAGTACCCGCCTACTTAGCAAGCAAGGTGTTTTGATTGACATGCGACCAAGTACACAACTCAATGACAAAGTCAGACGTTAAACTTGCGACAAAGAAAACTAAACAACAGAATTCTGTCTGTTTGCAGGTCGTGTAAATCTGCACATTGTGTAGGCTATGGGTACTAATTACTATTACTAATAATACATGTTTGATTATAAATGAGTGAATAAAGCACTGCACTATTGTTGCACCGGAAATTACAGAGAAATTCTTGTAAGTGACAATGCGAACAGCCAATGTAAACCGGCAGTATTACTTCCCGAAAGTCAGAGGGCATATGCATCACGTTCAGCACAGGGTTGCCTATGTGACGCAGTGCTGATGAGCGGAAGAGGCTGAGACTATAGGCAGGTTATATGCATCAGACGTTCAGCACAGGGTTGCCTATGTGACGCAGTGCTGATGAGCGGAAGAGGCTGAGACTATAGGCAGGTTATATGCATCAGACGTTCAGCACAGGGTTGCCTATGTG
>JAODLL010000003.1:1515251-1544537 GCA_026546735.1 Forbesichthys agassizii | reverse complement strand
AAATAACACAACACACAGCCATTAATGTCTAAACCGCTGGCAACAAAAGTGAGTACACCCCTAAGTGAAAATGTCCGGCGATGGGAAGTGGGCGGGTACCGAGTTAAACTAGTAACTACTGCAATTTAACTTCAGGCGAAGCGACTGCAAACGGGAGCTAAGGATATCGTTGGCTGACAGATTGGCTGCAACATTTAGAGTAGGACATATACGAGAGGGAAGCCTAGGCAACCAGAGCCTGGAATGTCAAAGTGAATGTAAAAGCTACAAAGCAACGGGCGACAAGCAGATCACTTGCAGTGTCCGAGGCTCAGGGACACACTGTTTGAAATGAGTATAGGAACATTCCAGAGATATCAGTGTGTCTGAATATATTACAGTATTCACATACATCACACAGTGAATCCTATTTGTGTGTTGTATGTCTATATAAATGTCCCACTCACATTGTGTTTAGGTGTTGTTTGACCACATGGGCTGCATGAAGAGGTACGACTCGGTCCAGGACATCCTCAAGGAGTTCTTTGAGCTGCGGCTGCACTACTACAAGCTGAGGAAGGACTGGATGCTGGGCAGTCTGGGAGCAGAGGCCTCCAAGCTGTCCAACCAGGCGCGCTTCGTCCTGGAGAAGATCGAGGGCAAGGTGTCCATCGGTGAGCGTCCCTAAAGTGACTCCCACAGGGACACGCCACGTCCATCACTGACCGCATGTCTCTTTCCCCCGTTCCCCCTGAACAGAGAACAAGTCCAAGCGAGATCTGATCCGAATGCTGGTCCAGAAAGGCTACGAGTCGGACCCTGTAGCGGCCTGGACCAAGGCTCAGGAGAAGGTATGTTGGTGCTCAGTGTTGAAGCCACCGTATAGCTTTTGTCCATGTAGAGCAAATTAATGGAAGTCAGTGAGAAAAAACTCTTAAATTGATGTGGTTGGTCAGAGACTAATGCTGATGAGAGTCAAAATGGTGTAATGTAATGGCGTAATGCTTCTGCCTCGTTCCTCCCGCCAGGCCGTGGAGGAGGAGGAGCGCGACGGCAACGACAGCGACGTCTCCGTGGACTCTGGCTCCACGTGCGGGCCCAACTACAACTACATCCTCAACATGCCACTGTGGTGTCTGACCAAGGAGAAGGTGGACGAGCTGCTCAAACAGCGGGACATTAAGGTAGGTTCGCGGGCGCACCACGGCAACGGAGCGATTGACGCAACGGAGAAGCTAGCTTCCTGTAACGTGTGTGTGTGTATGTGTTTGTCGCGCAGAAAGGGGAGCTGGCCGAGCTTCAGCGGAAGTGTTCTGAAGACCTGTGGAAGGAGGACCTGGCTGTGTTCGTGGAGGAGCTTGATGTGAGTCCTCACGTTGTTTCTTGTTCATGACAGATAATATGTTCTGGCTTAAATGTGAAGGCTACAGTGTATATAATATTTAGCTAGCCCGTAGGCATAAACGTGTTACTTGACCATTGTAACTTGGTCGACAGAACCTAATATCAAATAAATGTTTTGTGTCAAAAATGGCACTCACCTTCATCAACTGCCCCTTCACTAATGTGGTCTTCATCCTCAAACACGGAACACCCAATTCTGCTTCAAAGTACCTATACGCTAATGCTGTCGTCTGTGATCATGTTCATATCCACGCTGTGCCCAATTATTTATATATAAGGGACATATATGGAATATATGACGGCTATGTGTTTAGCATTAGCCCTTTATCCTGCACTCAAACTCAGCGGTGGTTAACCATCACCACCCCTAATCAAGGCAGACAGTGATGACATTGTTCCCGTCTTTGATATGTCAGCGCCTGGAGGCCCAGGAGCGAGACGAGCAGAGCGCGGGCCGGGCCCCCAAGCTGGTGAAGGGCAAGGTGGGCAAGCCCAAGGTCAAGAAGGTCCACCTGGAGGAAACACTCCCGTCGCCCTACGCTCGCCGGGTGGAGCCGCCCAGTCAGCCCATGAAAGCGGACCCTACCAAGAAAGTGCCAAAGAAGAAGAAGGTAGAGGACTGCTGTTGCTATTCTGCTGAGGTGGATGTGAAGCTAGCTGCTGTAATGCCCACACAGATGGTGGTGTATTGATGTCATTGGCGTTATTATGAAACTACTGGCTGCAAGACCAGTTTCCCCTAGTGGGACAATGAACCTAACCTGAAACCGAACACACAATATAGCAATAAAGACGTGTCTTAGAAGGCTTTATTGCCTTTCCAGAGACAATTTAAACAAGATTGAGGATATAGAAGCCAGTATAAAACATAGTGAATTATAAAATGCTTCCAGAAGGAGCTCTCAGACTGTGTGTGTGTGTGGGTGCTCAGGGTGAAGACATCATGGTGAAGATGGAGTTTGATGAGGATTGTGTGGGAACAGAAGGCGTCACAGGAGACAGTTCTCTCAGCTCCCCAGCCAAGCCCAAGGCTCCTCGTGTCAAGAGGGAGAAGAAGGAGCCAGGTGAGCGCCTCCTTTTTGATATGGACCCCCTTCCACACACACACACACACACAGAGAGGGGTTGGAGTCAGCCTGCTTTGTGCTCCACCACTACAGGAGCTCCCCGAGCGAGGAAGGCGCCCGGAGCCAAAGCAGCCACGTGTAAGAGAGTGAAGAAGAGGAACCCCTGGTCTGACGAAGACTCTAAATCAGAAAGCGAGCTGGAGGACAGCCTGCCAGTCATCCCCAGAGAGACCAAGTCTCAGAGGGCTACAGGTAGACCTCCATTCTTTTCTTTGCTGTTTAAAGTGGCTCCGTATGACATTCTCTGCCACTAGATGTCACTCTCCGCAGCCAGCATGTCTGACTAAAGCAAATGCTTTGTGGGCCACAAACACACACAGAGTGACATCATTATTTGCTCAGGACATAATTACACCACTAGATCGTTACATAGAAACCATCTGTTTGCTGCTATATTAATGTACCTTTAAGCTATGTTCCCCTCCATACTCTACCATGTGATACTTCTGACTGGTAGGCTCTTTTCCATGAGATGGCTGTGAACTGATGCAACCCCCGTGCAACGTGCTCATTATTTTAGTGCTCTCCGGGGCCGTGAGGTGCGTGGACACACAATGTGATTTGACACGGGCCAACCCGTCTGCCTTACAGCGTCCAAGCCCAAATACTCCTTCGACTTCTCCGAGGAGGAGGACGAGGAGGACGACGAGGACAACGGCGACGCTGATGGGGCGCCCTCTCCAGTGCGATCGTACAAGGACGACTTTGCCCACCCCGAGACCAAGAGTCGCTTTGACGGTGGCGACGACGACGACGAGGACGATGAAGATGACGAAGACAATGATGAAGACTCCTACCCCCCTCCGAAACAGAAAACCACGTATGGCCAGGCACTCTCTTACTGTATCGAGGTGTTTTTCAGCTGCTAGGAGACAGATACAACAGCCTTGCTCTTCTACTGCATTCATTAAAGCTGCGTCACACACGCACACGCGCGCACACACATTGTGTTCTCATTTTAGTACAGTTTTGAGGTGTATAAGCTTTATTTCTGCTCACTTAGATTCTATTGATCAAATCAAGGTTGTGTCTGGCCCGTTTGAGATCTCACTAAAAGCTACATGGGTATTGTGCTAATAGATGCACAACACAACGCGAATAGTAGCCGGCTACACGCAATTTCTCATGTTTCTGTTTGGAATCGGGGTGCTATTTCTCCGGGATGCCTCCCGGTGAAAGATCCTGTGTGTGCACCATTACGGCAACACGACAGAACGTTGTGGAGTGTGTGCAGTACACCTTGGGTTTACTCTGCTTCGTTTCTCAAAGGTCCGCACCAGCAGAGAAGAAGAAAGAAGCCGCCAGTGTCTTCTCTTCCAAGCCCACCCTCTCTGAGAAAAGCAACGACAGCGGTGAGTGTACCAGCCTTAAGTCTACTGCTGTTCTCCTTCTGAACACTGAATTCACTCAATCAATCAATCGTCAATTTGTCATATGTATTTATAAAGCCCTTTAAATAACACTGTCTCCAAGTGCTTATATAAAAAAAAAAAAAAAAAGCGAGAGAATTGTTTTCATTATTTGATAGAGCATTTATTTACAAGAACCTTTTAGAATGTTCCAAAGGCTTTACTAAAATAAATCGTTTGACTGGTTTTTAACATTAACAGATGTTGAAGCTCTTATAGACAACCATTCCACAACTTTGGTGCAGCAACAGAGAATGCAAAATTTGCTTTATCTTTGAACCGTGATCAAGAAGCAACTCTGTAGGAGTTGCATGAATAACAATACATTCAGAGATCTAATCAGGAGTCACATTGTGTAAAGGTTTCAAAACATTCACCGCCACCTTATATTGCACTCTAAATGGGACGGGGATCCAGTGCAGCAATGCCAAAATAGAGGTTCATGCACTGCAATGCAGTCATGTCTTCCATCCCTATATGTTCACCTTAATGTTAATGACATTGCTTTATGTGTTAGTGGTCTGCCTTTAGCTAGTCAGGTAGCCTGGCTACTCTGTAGTTTCTAGAGTAATATTGGAGGCATAACTTGAGTGGCAGTTTTAAGTTGACAATTGATTTGGTCTTGGCAGATGGGTTCAAGTCTGACAGCGATGACGACCTCAAGCCAGCCTTCTCCTCGTACTCCAGTGGCTCTGCATTTGAAAAACCCTCCCCCGCTAAAAAAGGTAATGCATAGTCATTCCACTAGAGGGCCTGCTACTGCACCATAATTGGCAAACGCTGAACCAATGTTCTGGTGGTGATTAAGCCCTAAACAAGGCATTCTAATTAGCATTGACCTCATTTGTTTCAACTGCAGCAGCTAAAAAACCCTCAGATGCAGTGTCTAAACCCAGGAAGCCAACAGCACCCAAAGCTAAGAAACCAGACAAGTCTGTCTGGGACTCAGACTCAGACAGTGGATCTAAGAAGCCTGCACCAGCACTGAAAGGTATCTTCTGTGACTAAGAAGACAAATTACACCACCGTCAATGGTGTATTGTATTATTTATTTCTACATTTGTATTAGAAATTGAAAGAATGTTGTCTGTACTGACCTCAGGGATCTGTTGTCCTGTTGCAGGTAAAGGCAGGGGGCGGAAAAGGAAGCCATCTGGCTCAGAGGAAGACGACTACAGTCCCATAAAGAAGCCAGGGAAACCCACCAGCAGGGTGAGTACCTGACCCTCTTTAGAAATAGCAAACTAGTGGTATGCTAAATCATGCCATGTAGTTGAGTGTCCTTTTATAGAAAACCCCTATCTATCTATCTATATCTCTCTCTCTCTCTCTCTGTATACATTTCTGCATTGTACATGTCAACAAATCCTCAAATTAATATTTCAGCTGTGAAAGTTTGACTTCTGAATTTCCAGCCACTCCAAATTCAATTTCGGTTGACATGCACGCTAGAGTATTTGTTCTAACCTTCGGGTTTTAAGAAAAGCGTTTGGTGTTGAAAGTCAGTGCCGATTGGCTCAATGGGTGGTTCTCCGTGCTAGAAATAGAGTTAGTGGCAAGGACAGACCCCCTGAATGTTGAGTGACATGCAGGGGGTCTGAATCTCCCAGACCTCTTCAGTACCCGGCTGTAATAAGTCATTGTGTCGCCCTGCGTAGAAGACCACGAAGAAAGCCACGTCTGACGACGACACGGCCAACAGCCTGGCCATGCTGGAGGCAGCGTCCCGCGACCGGCCGGGCCGGGCCAAGAAGGAGGTCAGGTACTTTGTCGAGTCGGACAACGAGGAGGAAGAAGATAACGACATGTTTGATTAGCCACCGGCGTTCGGTAGCATTCCTCCCCGTCCTTCACTCCCAGTTTTGTACATTTACCCCCCCCCCATTTTGTTTTAATTAAATGGTGATGTTCGATGATTTTTAATGTGCTAGCTGTTTTACACAATTGATTACATATACAGTTTTTTTTTTTATAATCATGAAATGTTATGCATTTGTCCGAAGGCGGCTTTTAGAAGTTTAGAACGCTGTGCGTCAGCACATTTTAATTGTTGAGACTATGTAAGTTTTTGAACATGAAAGTAAATGATGAAATGGTAAATAGCATTGTTGCATTCCTCACTTATTATTAGACCTCCGTAAATCTATGCAGTATTTTAAAATAAATATATTTTATTACTTTGCCAGGACAGATCATGGTAAAGTTAAACAGTATATGGACATAAAAAGCATTGTTAATGTACAAAGACAATATTTAAAATGAAGAGCGGAAAAACCCAACAAAGAAAACTTTGCGAGACAGGCAGGGCATAACTGCAACCTAACCCACCCTCAAGTCCAGTAAGACGAGGATCAGATGTCCCCTCATCCCATAACACAAACTATACAACACTGCAGTATGATGGTTTTGTTCTGAGACAGATGGACAAAACAAAGGCAACCATTGTTTTGTGATGTTTACTGTCAGACAACCCACAGATCTGCTGGTTAGATCAATAACCAAGGTCCAGTCTCCAAATCAAACTCCAAGCGTCAATGTCCGAACATTACCGTAACCAAATAGCTGTCAGGTGATTGTGTTTGATTGGCGACAGCTGCTTGGCATTCCTATCCAATGAGAAACTGGTGTGGTGGGCGTGTTATATGGGTGGGAAACGCTGGCTGTTTGATGCGAGGCCAAAGCAGAACAGACTGCAGAAGCTGACATCACGATGTGGCCTATTCCACACATGGTCGACTGGCTGCAGCGGCTGCTTCTCAGAATCATTACGTATTTGCTAACTGTCGAAAATATACAAAGGCTGCCACAGAGCTGGCAATTGAAATGCAAAGCACGCAACATTGTGATATGACCTGCAGCGAGCTACATTGTAAAATATTACAGTTATGTCGGTACAACATTCAGCAGAAATAAAACCAGAGTAGTTCAGCATTGAGAGATCAACTGTCCCTGCCACGTCCAGCTTGGGGGGAGGGGAGTGGACATTCTTCAGCTGTGAAGGTTTTCCAGCGTTGAAAACACATTTGGGATGACGCCCCCCCACCCCCATCCACTTTATCTCTCACCAGGAGAGAGAGGCACAGAGACCAAGAGAGCATTGTTGTATCACACAGAGAACCAATGTGTTGCTTAAAGTAAGTACACTGCATATCATTCCTATTTAACATTATTCACATTCAAACATGGTGGGAAACAAAAGTATAACCGATCAGTTCTATCGTCCCTTATGATATGTATTTCCAGGAGGGGTTGAGAGAGAACAGGGCTACTGATGTGTGCTGAGACCTTGAGCTTCCCTTGGTGACATTTGATTCTTAACTTTTCAAATCAAAGCTGATCACTGTCCAGGCTGTTCATTTTCCACATGCTTCGTCCTTGCTTTTTTTAAAGGTTTGTTAAGTGCTAGAATTAGGACTTTCCGTGTGCTTTAACAGAAACCACTTAAGATGGAGTAAGCTATACTGGATATTTGATCTACATGAAAACAAATCCCTCTCCCTCCCTTCTACCCCCCTATATCGGACACACATTGACATGGCTAGAATAATAGTGTGTTATGCGGTCTGCACCACTATGTGTTCCCATTTACAGAGCAACAGAATATATATTACAGATATTCGCTGAATTTGAGTGTATTTGATTAGAATTCTTTAATATGACACCTGTTTTTCCACACAAGGGATGCTGGGATGGTCATAGCATTGTGTTCTGATGTAGAAAGAAAAGCGCTGTTCCTAAGATTATTTTGTGTCTACACTTTCCTACTTAGACAGCATACGATAGATCCACTAGCCAAGGATAAATAGGGTCTGCCCTCCATATGGGTGAAGGTTCACCCTGTGCATTGCTGCAGCTTATAGTAAGGACATATTAAGTGAACAACGCTCCTTTGGGAGTGGACTTTCTACAATGTTAAAATACAATCTTCCTGACAAAATGGAACGGCGTTACAGATCGCATTGCCTCATTTCAAACAAGACAGCTCTAGTCAAGAGGCTCTAGAAGAGCCCATGTGCGCTTTGTCTTATCCTAGCTGCGTAACTGTATACGCTGCTATATATTAAAGATACACATTGGTTAAGATCGAATCTCTGAATCGAAATTTAGATTTATTTAATGAATTTGGTTTCATAGCTTAATGAGGTGTGTGTACTTAGATTTGAATGCAGTCATTATCATAAATATTTATTCCATGGGTTTGTTCTGTAGACACGGATTGTAAATTGGGATTCATTACAAAGTACTAGTTTTGGTTTGTTAAATTTGAATCAGGTTAACAAGTGTATCAATGCCATGGGCAGTTACGATCTCTCCTTTCACTCGACCTAACAGTTGAAGGTTCCTGTCGGTGATGTAGATAGAATCAGTTATAAAAATGACAAAAACATTAAATATATGGGAAATATAAAATATTAGACTTCCATTATGTATGTAATACATTCGATTAAATTGTTTTAAGGACTTAGAATTAGTCCCACCATTATTTATCACCTCAAAGATAATATTTAAGACAATGAAAAAGCACCACAAACATTCATCATAGAAACATAGATTTAGCCATACAATGGTATGTACAATGTGTGTCAACAATACAAGAGATGGAAAGATCACGAGAACGAGCGTCTGTGAGAGAGAGAGAGAGAGAGAATGAATTAAAACCACGTTGTCAAACTCCCGTCATGCAGGTTAAGAATTTACACAGGGGACCTGAGGAGTATAATCTCTGTTTTGCAGGTGGTGTTTGCGAGGATCGAGACCTCCACAATAAAAGGTCCCCCGTCCCAGAGATAGCACACCAAAATAAGAGCTTGCGTGAGAAGTACGCACAATGCACAGGTCCGTTTGAGGCCTCCGCGATGTCCTTCCTTATATTCTGGCAAAGGGCAAAAAGGAAAATAAAGGACAACAACCGACACGGGTGCTCTGTTAGGGGCCATAGGGAGGGGGTGCTCCTTGTCTGACTTGTTTTGTTTTTGTGTTTGTGCAAAACATTGTGGGAGGGGGAGAGAGAGAGTCAGTCATTCTCTCAGGGTGCTCAGTGCTCCTCATTAGGAGGGCTGGCTGTGGCCCCCTCGTCATCTGACGGTTCAGGGGTGTCCGGAGGAGCACTCTCCTCCTGAGGAGCACTCTCCTCCTGAGGAGCACTGCCCTTGCTGCTGCTGCTGCTGGGGCTGGCCCCGGACCCCTCTGCCGAGGCCCCGCTACTCTGCCCGTCCTGGCCCTCAGAGTTCTCCAGCATCTCCTGGATCAGTGGGGGCATGGAGCCCGGGATCTCCATCTTAAGGGAAATGACGCGCTCTGCACCTGCGAGGGGGAGGGAGGGCAGAACACCAAGGAAGAGCTCAGAGAAGCCCACCCGCACGCCAATATCCGTATTAGACGCTTGGAGCTGGATTCTGGAGCTCTAGACAACTCTGATCCAGGTCCAATCAAATGTTTTGGTTTGGAGTCCGCAGACGGGCGCCGATGTGGGTTGCTAGTTTGTTTACTAACATTACGCTGGACATTCTTTAGCCAATGATGTTTAGCTAAATCTTTTTAAAAAGAGGGTGGTGTAGTAGAGCTTCCCAAACCCTTCAGCTCATGACCCCTGATATAACAGTGCCAGATATGCATGACCCCTACTATCCCCAACAGCCTCATTTTATTTGATGGTATTTTAATATAGGCTATTAGCAGAATACATCAAAGTAATGTAAAAACTGTACTACTACTAACAAGTATGGCTACAATACGCTATGTCTAATCATTTTTAAATGGTCACGAGTCCGGGGACTCCCCAGAGGATCGATTGTTCGGGCCCCTCTGGTACTTGCGGGACCTTACAAAAATGTTATTTCATTTCTAAACATCATCTCGTGACCCCCTCCACTGTGCCTCGCAACCCCCACTTTGACAACCACTGTAGAAGGGGATGTTTGCTTCCATGTAAACTGTGGGCCTGTGCAGCCCTATGGAACTGTAATGTGATTATGATAGAAAGAGACTCCCAGTATATTATGCAGCACAGCCAGACTGGCCTACCATACCATAATTATGCCATACGCGTGTTATGCAAATGGAAAATATACTCTGCAAAATATAATTATCTGGTCACACAATCAAAACAGATCTCTTCTTTCTAGATTTTCCCTTTGAGAAAACCAGCCAACGAGCCTGAGATGGCGTTACATGGTTTTGTTTGCTGACTGGAATCATTTTTAGTTTTTGCTCAAGTTAGCTACCGTTAGCTGAAGCTGAGCATACTGTAGCTTTGTAGCTTTTTTTAGAAAAAGCTACTTATTAGCGGGACGTTTTTTTATTGTACACGCTCCTTTGTCCCCCCCTCCCCCTTCTCGACAGCCCCACTGGTCTTTTGATTTGCGAACAAGGCAATTAAAAAATGTTTTTCCCACAGCTCCACTCGCTAATATTAATAATGTCTGATCATAGCTCAGTTACAAAATAATAACATTGTTTTAACTCGTTCTTAGAAAAACTGATACTGAATCAGTTCAATGTAAACCACCTATGGCTCTATGCCCACCCACCTACCAATCGACGCACAATGCATAGCAGCCTGCTCCCAATTATTAGGCTACCTGTCTAGTCATCAAACTGACAATCATGATTTTGTAAAAAATGTGTATGTTATTCTGATTCGATAATTATCAAGCTCTTGTGTAGACTTCTATATAAAAAAAAGTATCACTGAGAGCCCCTCTTTGCCCAAGGGCTCCTGGGCGCATGCCCATATGGTAGATCCGGCCTTGCCCACACTATTAATGCATTTAGCTCAGCCATATTACACACTTGAAACATGTACTGAAACATGTACTGACTTTGTACCTTTAGCGCTGATGCTGCGCAGGTCTGTGATTTTCATGAGGGTTTTGGGGAACATGTGAGGCTTGCTGGGTCGGCGTTTCCTCACGTAGATCTTCAGAGCTTCCAGGAGAGGCTCCTGAAGCTGGTCCACCTTAGAGGGTTCTTCTAAATCCTGGCGGTCTGAGACAAGACACAGATAGAGCTCCATACAGTATCCGTGCTGTGCCACACATGCACTCTTGTCAACCTTGCAAACCCAAGTGAGTGGGCACAATGAATGTGTCTCTTTATGCCATAGAAACCCTGTAACAGTGTATCTCACACACGCACACACGCGCGCGCGCGCACACACACACACACACACACACACACACACACACACACACACACCACAAGGTGGCAGTGTTTGTGCAGAAAGCATATGGAGGAGCCTGACTGCTGTGCACCTTGCTCTCACTGTGATTATGCAAGACATTGTAAGCATGTCTTCAACACTGGCTGCTGGGTATGCATTTAAACACTGAGACCAGTACCAGTAACACTGTAGAGTACCAGTACCCAGTACCAGTGAAACAGTGACCAGCCTAAACCTAAAAAGGGCACAGAATGGGCCAGAGAACATATGAAAGGGGGTCATTTGGGGGAGTTTTCTGTTGCCGGGTGACGGAGTGCCTACAGAGGATTTATTTCCTGCTGGAGAGGGTGTGCCAACCCACCTCTCACAAACAGGAACTAAATTAATTTTGCACAGCATCACCTGATTGGCCTACTGGTGACCTCCAGTTGACCTCAAGGTGACCTCAAGGTGACCTGCCTCAAACGGCTACAGTAATGCGTTGTCACATTTCTACCAGAGAGTCGATAGCGGCTAAGGCGTAGACTGTGGCACTGTGGCATGGCTCCGTGCACCAATTGAGTGGCCATGGTAGGATTCATGCAACAGGTAAGATGCAGGCACGCTCTTAGGACGCGTTTGAAACAGAACCATGCACACACAAACAACAGGACAATGCCCGTGAAGTGAGTGCTGCTAGCAATACAGACCCGCCCCCCTCCCCACACCGGAGTCAGCATTTTCCGCCGCACCTCACGTTTTTGAAGTGCTTTTACGTTTAGTGCACTGGAAATGCATTGTGGAAGCAAATGATAATTTAGAATAATATTGTTTGCTTGTTTCCTAGCCCCGCCCCCTAGTCCCACCATTTCCTTCACCAGACAGTTGATAAATGTTATATTTAATGCTAGCCTGAACTGTTGTCATATGATTCTACTTTTACTATTGTCCTACAACATGCAGGATATTATGTTAATACTACACAATCAATTCAGTGCACTGGTTGTCATGAGAAACCTACACAGAGAATGCTGGTGGGCAGGGCAGATGAAAAGCAGTCCGTAAAAAGTGTGCAAAGCACGGCAGAGACACAGCTACGGAAACGTTTGCGCTTCAGCTATGCACGCAGTGTGCGACGGGCTTAAGGGTCCAGCCAATCTCGGGATCGCTTCTCTCAAACCCAACACACACTTATAGGTTAGGCTATTATGTAGTCAGGAAGCAAATGTTTATATTGCCATCATACTGCTTCTATCAAAACCATATTACTGCTCACATCATTAAATTATCACGTTAGCAATGACTAGGCTAACCACTCATGGGATATCGTCTTGTGTGTGACGTTCCCTGTTGGTGCACCATGGCGCCTGCTATGTGTGCTCGCTTAACGTGTGCCACACTGTACGCTGGGCTTAAAGCCACGCCCCATTTCCTAGTTTGTGGTCGAACACTGAAAAGGACAGCCACGAGGAAACGGCGAGCGAATCCGCAAAGTAGATAATAATCCTTTAATAAAAACACAAACAAACATTCCTTTCAGCGCCCTTCAGCGTTACTTATCAGAGACAACACCCCCCCCTTCCCCCCCAAAAGGATGCCCACCTCCCGAGATGAGACAGATGGCGCTGAGCAGGCCCGTCTCCGTGTCGTCCATCTCGATGGGCAGCAGCTGGTTGGCGAAGGTGAACACCAGGTCGGTGAGCGGCCCAAAGCCTGCGTTGTGCATCTGGGTGCGGTTCAACGTCAGACCGTCCGAGAAGGTCATGGTGTCCTGGTCGGGGGTGTAGCGCGTGCAAATACGCAGGATCTGGACAGCACAGGGAACCGTTAGTGGTGCGCTTGTACGCGATTACGTGCTTGAGATTTGGATCTCTGAACACAACGGTACCACAAGTTGAGGGATTTCACGTGGATTGGATGCAAAACCATAATTCTGCTCATTGTGGATGTAGACACTTTTATGGAAATAACTTTGTGTTCAAATGACCAACTGATATGGTTATCTCATAGTGATACACATCTTACACTCTGCTTCTGTGCCATGTATGAACACTACCAGATATATCAAATAGGTTCAGTGATGGATTTATAAAGACATTAGATGCACCTTCACTTCAAATATAGTTTCTGTTGTTCAAAAATACAAAACATTCAAACTAAATAATTTGAATCGCAGATAAGGCATTATAAACAAGAGATACACAGCAGGACTTGTTTGAGGTTAACAAGGAAAGTTAACGTCAGGATCTAAATATATTGTTTGCATTATTGGAGGGGGAGAAGTGTAAATACTAGTCCAACAGGTTTCACATGCTGAGAGAGGGATGATGTAGTCTGAATTTACAGTTTGAATCAAGACAACCTCTGGCCCTTCTGCCACATTGTGTGTGTGTATTTGTCCCTAATGAAGTGACTATGCTGGTGATAGGAGGTTCAACAGCAGCCTTTGAAGCCATGTGAGTGGGCTGGCTCTGACAGTGAGTGGCAGGCGTGTCAGCAACATGAAACAGAATAAAACATGGCTACTGGCGGTGACTCACACCAGCTGGCCAGGCCTGGGTATTCACTCTCCCTCAGACATGCACAAACACAAGGACACAAAGACACACACACACACACACACATAACAGTAAAACTTTGTGATATTTCCTCTGACACTGCCTCACTCACAGTGCAACCACAAGCAAGTAGGGGTGTAAGAAAATATCGATACACCAGAGTATTGCGATATTATGTTGTGCGATACTGAATCAATTCTCTAAATCACTATCAATTAAAAAATTGTCTAAAGCATTATCAATTAAATGCTTTAGACAATTTTTATATATTTTTATTACATTTATTTGAAGAAGGGACCAAAAAAAAATAACACTAAACGCATAGTGGCACAGGTTGTTTTAGAGTTGGCTTGACGTTGATGCACTTCCTCTCCTAACAGGATGTAAGGGTGGGACGTGAGGAGATTGAGCCAATAGAGTTTGAGATACACTACAGTACGTACACGAACCCACCCTCTCCACATGCCATTAACATGATTTAATTTCACATTAAATAAATGATACGCTACTAGCTTAACTTGGCAACCAAACATCCCAAAAGGGAGTGATGATAAAAGCAACATCAACATTCATACTAGTAAAAGTAATCTATTCAAACACTTTTAAAAATGTATATAAATGTATGTAAATGTGGTAGCACATGTATACTTGTACAGTAGCACTAACAGCACAAGTAGAAGATAACCTATTTGTAAGATACTTCACAGCACTGGCTCAGGCTCTCAGTCGGCTGGCTGCCGAGCTTAAAGTGCCCTCACGTTACCATGACGAGTGAGTAAGAAACACAGCACAGAGAGAGAGAGGCCCTTTCAGGTCAGGAAGACAGTCTGGGCAGTACATTAAACAGCAGTGCGGAGCAGTGCAAAAGCTGCATCTGAGAGATCACTGAGGAGGCTTGAAACAACGAGTTCTGACGGCGAGAGAAGAGCTTGTGACTGAAGCTTGAGTCAATCCTCGCCTCCACTCATTCTCTCTCTCCTCCCATCTGAGCGGCACGGGCTAATCAAATCACCACACAGAGAGAGCAGGAGAGAGAGCGAGAGATAGACAGCGAGGGAAAGATGTTTGCTATTTTCCCAGCTCATTACTGAGACAACATTAGTACAGCGCACTGCTCGACTTAACAACTCCTAAATAACAAACAAATGAAAGGAGCTCCCAGCCTTGGGCGAGCTGCTAACAATGCCAGCCTAGTCTTGCATACCCCGTAAAGAACACACCGGCATCATTAACAAATACAGGGCCACTCGCCACAGAAGAGGGAAAATAAAACCCCTTTTTAATCCTCCACTAAAAGATCTGAAACTGACTGAGCGTGTATAATCTAATCTCCAATGCGGGGATCTATTCTACATTAAGAATCGAATGGGCCTAGACAATCAATTGACCTGCTCTTCCCTGATCTCCCATTGGCTTAGTCAGCCGTCCGATAACTTCTGAGAACTGCACCATGGGAGCTGATCTTGAAGTTAAGTCCTTAGAGGTTTGAGGCTATCGACTAACTGGAGTAAAATGTATTAAATTCTTACCAACTCTTAAATCTGTGCAAATATTAAATATATAATATAATTACATAAGGGGTTTTGGAGAGACATTTTTCTCTTAGTGCCTTGCTGCAGCAAGCTTATCCATGAGTTTCCTGAGGAGGTGAATGGAGAACTGATTATGTGTGGCACTTCCGGTGGAAGTAGCGAGCACTGTTTACTCGTGGTATTTTTGGATATATAAAGTGGGATACGAGATATTCACTCGCTCGATTCTGCAATGTTACAGAGTTCTGGGACAACATGTGCTGTTCGTGGTTGTATATACAACCAGAAACAACTTTATTATTCGCTTAAATTGGAGTGCTTCAACCATAAACCTAAAATGAAATTAGAATGTTCCTGTCAGAGATGGTAGTTTCCATCACCTCCTAAATGACAACAAAGAGAAAAGATTTTGTCTCAAAAACTTAAATTGCTTGTTTCACTTTGTTGATATGACGGCAATGCAGGGATGACCCAGCACTTTTTCTGGGTTATGAGAGGCCTCCAGCGGAGAGACGCCGCCTCAGCAGAAGAGTTGACTAGTTTTGATATTGTGCGTTGGTCTTCACATTCTTTGAAGAACATTCTGGCCATGCAATACATGAGCAACCCACTGTCGTATGGCACCTGCCACTGATGCTAGTACCCACGCCTTGGGATGAGGTACGTGCAGGCTCTGGTAGACACGGTTGTCTCCAACATCTTTTAATAACACCCGACCAACGTTGTTACTGTGTAGGTATCCGCCTCCAAACGTTTAAAGTTGCTCATAGCCTTTCAAGCTACGGATTTGACAAAGTGTCACAATATGCTACAGGACAGGTGTGCCCAAAAGTGACAACATAAATATTAAGTGATCACCATATGAAAAAGTGATATGTGGCCACTTCTTAATGTCACCTAGACCAGACTTCACTGGCTGGCTCTGCGAGACTAAACGCACAGGTTGTTTTAGAGGTGGCTTGCCGTTGATGCACTTCCTCTCCTGACAGGATGTAAGGCGGGATGCGCCAATAGAGTTCGAGATGCATTACAGTACATACACGAACTAACCCCTATTAATTTCACATTCAAATAAATGATACGCTGCTATCGTAACTTGGCAACCAAACATCCCAAAAGGGAGTGATAATAAAAGCACCATCAACATTCATACTAGTAAAAGTAATCTATTCAAACACTTAAAAATGTATGTAAATGTATGTAAATGTATATAAATGTATGTAAATGTGGTAGCACATGCATACTTGTACAGTAGCACTAACAGCACAAGTAGAAGATAACCTATTTGTAAGATACTTCACAGCACTGGCTCAGGCTCTCAGTCGGCTGGCTGCCGAGCTTAAAGTGCCCTCGCGTTACCATGACGAGTGAGCAAGAAACACAGCACAAACAGAGGCTTCCATGTTGCATCAAGTGAAATGCAGGCTTTTTAAATTTAATTTTTTTAGCTATAAGGAAATTAAATTTTACTTTAGAAATGAATGTTAGAGACAATTTAATGGTCCTTTTTATATCCATGTCCATACCATCTGAGCCCAAACCTATATGCCCACGTATAAAGGCCTCCAGTAAAAGAGTGTTGTGTTGATGTGTTTGTGACACTATGTTTGTTACAAACACATCATGACGGTCATTAAAATACTACTGAGGCAGGAGATTTGAGTCTTGTATGAACTCTAATCCAGCTCTGTTAAAAACTCTTCATATGGTAATACAGTTAATACAGTTGCAATAATGTATTGATATTAATTGAGGATGATTCTAAGTCTGTGCAAAGCGACAAAATTGACTATATGTGCATGAAAACCAACTCTGCTCGGAATGGTTTTCCTTCCCCTCCCTAGGATTTGGTTTGGAGACGTCAGCATTCCTTACAGGCCCTGTACACCCTCACGTCAGAACAGGACACCTACCAGTATGTCCAGGCAAGCAGCCTTCAAGAGGGTGATCTGGTCAGCGATGGTCAGCCCCGTGAAGCCAGGCACTCGTTTGGCAAACTCCACTATCTTGATAATGCACTTGGTGGCCAGCTCACTGAACTTGTCCCACAGGCCAAGGTCTAGCCTCACGCGCTGGTCTGCACTCGAGTTCTGAAATGCACATGCACACACACACGCAAGCATCCACACGCACGCACACACACACACACGCACACACACAAACAGACAGTGTCAGGCAATGAAAGCAAACAATTTTTGTCATTGCACAGTGAAAGCTGCTAACGATCCTCTCTGCTGAAAGTACATCTCTCCCCCCCTCCCTCTCTCTCCCTCTCTCCCCTTATATAACATACACTGTATATACATCCCATAGACATCCTCTCCATAGGAGCGTGGCTGTGGCAGGATGCTGTGAGCACACCGAGGCGAGCAGGCCTGCCTACACCGCGGTACCGTAATAAGCTCACAGCTGTCAGGGGACCCCAGGATGAAGACGTGACAGCCAGCGCCAGGGAGCACTTTGAAGTCAGAGGTGCCATTAACGCCACACACCCTCCACTAACACAGAGCGGGATGGGAGGGAGGGGGGCAGAATAATGGAGGAGGAATGTGGAGATACGAGCTACCTGTGAGACACCGGGAGTGGAGAGGGGTGACAGCTAAGTAGGTAAGTAGAAGTTGTGTGTTACGAAAGGACTGGTGCATTGTGGGTAAAGGAGCCAGGCAGAAGGGGGGCTTTCTGACAGGCTCGCTGAAAAGGGTGCTTGAGTTCGTCCGGTCGTGACGCTCGGGATTCACTCACCAGCACGAGAGTGTCTTGTCTCCTGCACGCTGAATGATGCCCGGATATGTGCTGGGTTTTATTTAGCTGTCCGTCAGAGGAGGAGCTGCCATGTCACCACACTCCACGGGGAGTAGACCAGGAGAAGCACAGTGTGTAAACAGAGGAAATCACAGGAGGAGGTGTGAGAGAACAGGAGGAGGTGTGAGAGAATAGGAGGAGGTGTGAGAGACGAGTGCAACCAGCAATGGGACATGTGGGAAGGAACGCAGTGGCAACACGGCTTAGAAACATGATGATTGAGTGACTCAGCCTGTTCAAACAATTCATCTGGATTTTCTTTCAAATGTTTTTCATATCGCCAGTTTCCAATCATATAATTGGTATGACACGTAATTGAATCATTTATAAGATGATGCATTTAGAAAAATTATATATAATAATAAAAAAACTTTGGTAAGACAAAATCCTGTGTCTATGGCTCTGCCAAGGACTGCTCACAAAGCAGCATTTTGTGAGACCTTAATTGAAAAATATTTTCCAACGTTCGTGTAGAAAATGCTTCAAAAGAGCATCCCAACTCTCAAGGCCAAACATGCTTGAAACAGCTGTCAGACAGACAGACCGACCGACCGAGCGACAGAGGGGCCAAGAGGCCAGCCCTCTGTTTTATAGCGCAACAATCACTCCGGAGTCGTTTGGCTAGCCACAGGCTGTTAGCAATGGGATAACTGGACACTGTCAGCAGAACACAAGCTATTGTGTTAGCCACTGGAGAGACAGCAGGGAAGAGAGAGAGAGAGAGAGAGAGAGAGAAAGAAAGAAAGAAAGAAAGAGAGCACTAAATATGATCTGGGGTTAAGTGAGAGGCACATTAGGGCAGTGCTTAAATCGCAGACAACGAGCCACATGCGACAATACAACAGTCTGGATGCACATTCCTGTGACTGACGTCTGCTATAATGGGATGGGGCAGGTATAAGCCCGTGTGTGTGTGTGTGTGTGGGGGGGGAGGGGAAGTGATATTAAAGTAACTTGTCTTGCTGCGGCCTGCGGGCGGAGTAGGACGATTGTGGAGCAGGAAGGTGGAGGTTGGGGGGACGTTGTGAGGGAGCGGGGTGGGTGGGGCGGCTAATTCACAGCTCCATCCGTTCCCCCGTCCTCCTGCAATCTCAGTCAATTACGAGACTCACATAATTCAATAGAGGCGAACAAGGAAGTTGCTGGGGAATTCTAATTTAATTTAGCAGCATTTATCCAAACAAATTAGACAAGTTGCGACATTAGAAAATAAGCAGCGGCTCTAAGAAATAAAACCAACCACCATTTACCATCCAAGCTAGTGCGTACTGTATAGATGCACAGAGTCAAATGAGTAAATCAAATGTAAGTTTGCAAATAAATAAATATCAGGGCCGGTGAAGCAGCGGTAATGTAGCCAATATCTAGGGGGTGGAGCCAATTTGTACCGCAACAAGGGGACATCATCTTTCTGTCTCTTTAAAAGATGACAGGCGCATTTCTCATCACCATCACTGTCAATGACGCCATTTTCATTGTCAAGCTAAGCCCTGGTACTCCGCTAGCCATATTCCTCCTAACCCGACAATGAACTCCTAAATCACCTCCAACTAGGACTGGAATATTGCGACGCATTATTGGGGCTTTAACCTAATCTAGGGGAGCCCCACTTGTGTTTCTGTGGAGAGAAGAGTGGAAAGGCGCGTCAGGAACCCATCGATTTAAATAATGAGGAACTTGTCGCAGGCTGTGTGCAAGCGTAATTACCACTGATCCAGATTAAGACTTTATCTGAGACCCTATTGCCATGGCGAAAAACAGCTCAACGCAACATACAGTATCTCACAAAAGTGAGTACAACCCTCACATATTTGCAAATATGTGAGCATATCTTTTCATGTGACAACAATGAAGAAATGACACTTTTCTGCAATGTAAAGTAGTGATTGTACAGCTTGTATGAACAGTGTAAATTTGCTGTCCCCTCAAAATAACACAACACACAGCCATTAATGTCTAAACCGCTATATATATGTATATATGAGGCAACAATTTTGTTATTATATTCCACTGTTTTCAGCGGCGGGTTTGATAATTAGGGTTTCATTTTGTGCAATCCGGTGTCTTGTGGGAAACACGGCCAATTGAGTGCTTTGACGGTAATGAAAGAGCATAAGAAACCCATTGATTTCATTGGTGAAGATTAAGGACAGACAGCGCAGAGCTTGTGCATATGTGCATATATGGGCATTGTCAAAGTGAAACCAGTGGAACCAGTGGATTCCATTTGATCGTTAGACATCTCAGCTAAAGAATACAGCACATTACTGAATCGCTGATGCTTATTTTTCTGATAAGAAGCTTCTGTACATGACTGGCAGGTGCCATGAAACAGTTTCTGGGAGTCTTTAGGGTGCGTACGCACACACACTACACATTATTAGTCATACCGCTTCGCCTCCACACATTCCCTACAGAGGTGTGTTTGTGGAGCGCTGGTGTCAATCATGGCCGACCCCCGCTGACTGTAATCCACCGTATGTCGTCTTGAAAACAAATAGCAGCCCCTTGCGCGACTCCGCCATGCCTGCATGCCAATCAAAGCGCCGCCATCAAGCCACGCGCTTCCTTGCCGTGCGCCCACCCGACTCTTTGCCAGTGGAGGCTGGCTTGGCTTGGTTTGGTTTATCTGCACGTCTATCTCCGTGTCAAGGGTAATTTACCCTGTATCCAGCGCTGGCAATCGCCCTTAAGAGTTCTCCTCAGTTATTTCCACAACCTTCGACCTTTGCACGGACACGGGATGCGTGCAGGATCCTCCCGCGGGACGTGGAGAGAAGGCGTTTACGTCACTGTGGTCACACCTGATAGTGTCAGTAGCCACGTTAGTGACCGACGGCTTCAGTTCTATCCTAGTTTGGCTGCGTCGGTGCCACAAGGCCCCTGGGTTCAAGGCCATGTCTGGGACACGCACAGAGCAGGCAAGACCACAACAGGCTTAGCAGCCACTGGCTGCATGGCCTTTCACGGGCTGTTAAAACGAGCGCGGAGTCCGTGGAGGGGGATGGGGATGCCAAATCAACCTTGACGCCTTGTGAGCGATGACGAGGGCAGGGGAAATAAAGTCATTTACAATGCCAAGCTTAGACCCATCACACATGAGCGCAGAGCGCCATTTGCCACGGTGCCCTCGTTAACACACACACACACACACACACACACACACACAGCGGATGCAGATAATGACGGCGGATGGATTAGCCGCATTTATTCTGCTCTCAAGCCAGCGTCTCTCCCTGTGCCACTGATGGGCAGCTGTCTGTACACGAAGGCCCCTGAGATCGTAGACCGCCGGTGTTCAAAATGTGAGTCTCGTGTGTGTGTGTGTTTGGAGCATTTACACTAGGGGTCTGTATTTGACAATGTTTCAATGGGATCTTCATCCACCATGCAGGTCAACTATGGTCGATCACACGATAAGCATTCAATCATTATTCAGGGAGTCCAGTTAAATTGCTGCTGAGGATTTGTCTGCTCTCCGCACACGCACACACACTGTAGTTGGGTGCCCATGGTGCATGAGTGAGGGATTTGACGTACAGTACGCTACATTGATTATCATTATGTGGCCCCTCCCCCACCCGACAAGTAGCATGCAAAGACAAGATCAAAAGAGAACATGGCGCCAACAAAAACCACTTGGTTTATTACACAGCTTTGGAATCCGGACCACACGTCATTAGCATTAGTTGAGGGTCAGTCTCTGGGCAATGGACTGCTTTGCCTGTGTGTGTGTGTGTGTGCGCGCGCGCGTGCACTGACCGTAGTGTATTTTCCCAGCTGGCAGAGGGAGGGGAACGTCTCCTGGTGTGCCTTGCGGATCTTCTCAATAATGGTCTCCATCTCTGCTGTGAGCTCGTAGCTCTCCACCAGCTCCATCTTGGGGCCCTCTTTCTTCTTCTTATTCCGGTCATTCCGAACCGCTGGTGGAGGGGGAAAGAAGGATTAGCATCACGCCGTGTCTAACTCTCCAACGGATGGATTGGTTTTGTGGGAGGCTGACTGTTAGACATAAGTTCAGCAGAACGTGCTAGAAAGGGCAACAAACCAGGCCAGTCATTCGTACAGGAGATCCAGATGTCGTCTAGAGGCCGACGTCAAGCTAATTTGGGGGCCTCAGGCGCTGGAAATAAAATGTTACGCCCCCCCACCCCCCACCCATTGGCCCAGCACGGCCGGCTGTCAGCTCAGTGTCATTGACAAGAGGGGGAAAACAAAGCTGTCAGCGAACACGCAGGGCTTCACGGCGGACGCGTTTCGATTCAGCCCGGGATTAGGTTTTACATATGACAGGATTGTAAGCCATTCTGTGGGAACGCCAGAGAATGCGGCTTCATTGGGATGGTGGGGAAGGTCTGTGTTACTGTGGAGCACAAGCCTGCCACTGACAGGCCCTTGTCACTACTAAGACCACCTTCCAAAGGTCTTGTACATAATCTAGTTATGGTGACCTGTGGACCATCTCTAAACATCCATCGCGCGCTATGCACACTATGGTGGAGTAACAAAGAATTCACACCATCCAGTTGTATTGTCTTCACAAGGCTGTCTGGATGTGGGATTCGGGGTCTGAAAATAGTTGGGTGTTTCCACGGTAACGGCCTATAGATCTGCACACTCCTCGATCCAATTTGGAAGAGGAGTGTTGCAGATCCAGACATTCCATCAAGGCTAACTACAGTATACTGCACACACACACACACACACACACACACACAAACACACACACACACACACACACACACAATTAAGCTGTGACTCATTCATGTGTTTGGACCCAAACGGACATGTTTACAGTGACATTATCTCATCTTCCCACGAGACTGCAGAACAACTGTTCACAGATTGAATATCAGATAAACACAAGGTGTTATTGCTCCAGTTTACACGTGCATTTGTCCTCTTTGCCAGTGTTTAATGACAATAAGACATCACACTGCCTAGTAACAACCCCTTAATCTACAGTTTGATGGCATCAACAAATCTCTATTGTTCTCGTTAATCTGGTCCATTTCAATGAAGTACTTTGCGTTGTGACACTTAACACTACTAGTACTGCAGGTCTGCAGAGCTAATAACCACTATCTCAATGTTACTGCTCAACAAGCGTCAAGCAGACAGGGAGGAACAGATACTCAACTGGTGTTGCCAACAGATAGGGCTTCTGCTACTGCAACTCACTGTCTGAAAGCTACTCAGAATGCCTGGGATATAGACAGAGCTGCTCCTCACTCTGTAACTGAATAAGAAAGTGCACAGACATTAAGCTATGCTCTACTTCCACATACTGTACTGTATAGTTCCCAGTACTTGGACTGTACAAGTACAGTATGGATTGGTTCCTAATACATGTACAGTACAGACACAGTATGGTTCCCACTACATGTACAGTACAGGTAGATATTGTATAAAGGGAGGTATTTTCTAAAACACTGCCCGTGTGTGTTGTTGTGGTAAATAAGCAGAGAGAGGCAGAGCTGTCAACAGAGATATTTGCTTCACTGGGAGATGGAGGAGCGCTTGTTTGTGAAGTGCAACATGGCAGGAGGAGTGGGGGGTGGGGAGATGAGATACTACTCAAACAAGCAAGCCGGGTGGAACCCCTCGACACATCATCCTGCATCCATGCCTCTGATCAGTTGTAGATTTGCCTTGCCGACGGGTGGGATCTTAAGGGAGCCCACAATCACCGTGGACCCAGGGGATAACACACATATCACATCCTCTCACCCGGTGTTTAATAGAAACACTTTCAAATTCACACACCAAAATGTGGGGTGTGGAGCCTTTAAAAAGAGAGCAAAGAATAAGGACTGTATGCTGTAAATATGTATGAAGCCTACTTACAGAATAACATGTTTGTTATTGGAAGGAAACTTTCCATGGTCCTCATTGTTACAAGATGTTCTGCATCCAGCTCAGAACTATCATTTGCAGAGTATATTCAATTAGTACATTAACATGCGCAAGAAGGCTGGTTCTTTTACGGTGACCCAAGAAATACCTGACTGGCACTATTAATCATTGTGTTATCTTGTATCAGAATGTATTGTATCACTGTTCTTATTTGAAACACGTCTACCTATCCCGAAAATGTTTCTTTACATTTACAAATAAAAATGATTAAATTATTCAAAGATTTTGCAATACTTAAAACTCAGCAGCTCATGGCACAACATGTCTATCTTAATAAGAAATGTTAGCAAATAATTGGGTAGAATCTGTGTTGTCTGCAACATCAATGAGAGTATTAAACTGGCCTTGGCAACACCACGAACTATGTATTTTAAAGAAATATTAATAATATTTATAATCTCTCTAAATTATTCATAAAACACATTCAATATGGAATTGTGTGTGTGTGTAAATTACATGTTTTGTATTGCATGTACGACATTATCTGGTATATCGTAGCAAAGCCTGTGTTTACTTTACCAACATTGCTGTTTGTATGCAACATGAAATACAATATGCTCAATCAAGTGTCACTTTAATCCGAAAAGCAGTTTATGATGCTGTTGTGAAAAACCACAGCCTACATAACGATGGAGGGATTAGGGCCATCTGTATATAGAAACAACTGGATATGCTCACCCCATTATTGTTGTAGGGCATTAGGAGCATGGCAGGCCAGCCTATATTCATAGCATTAATTGTACCAGATAATATTGACATATCTGTGACCTGTGTGTGTGACTAATGAATCAATGCATATGGCGTTGATCCTTCCTTCGCTCAATTAACCACAGAGTTACAGTCAGTGAAACAAAGATTGTTCACGTTTGATAAGATAGAAGACTCATTTACAAAAAGTATTCCTTTATTCTTGGAATATCTTCTTTATTTAAAAACTAGAACATTATTAAACGTAAAAGCATTTTGAGAGAGATTTGAGAAACATTGATTATTAAAACACTATTATTTAAGATTCTGTGGCCAAATAAAGATTTAAAAAGTGTAAAAAGTCTTTGTGTTGAGGCGTAAAATGTCAAAGAATGCAACCTATGGCCTCGCTTCAGAGCAAGGCAGCATGTGATGAAGGCCGCAGTTGTGACTAAAAACAGGGGATACCATCTCTGCAGGCATTAACAAGGAGTTAAGGCCATTGAGAAACAGCAACCACACATGGTAGAAGGTGGCAGATAGCCTATAGTTGCTCACAAATGCAAAACAAACTCATTTTAGATCATAGACGTATTGCAACAGTGGTTCTCTGAGGCAGATGCCTCACTGTGGCCCCCTAAAATGAATGTGGAGGAGTGTTTTGACGACCTCCGGGGGCACGGAATCCATGTTGGTTAGCCACACCATTAAGAGCAGTCTTAATTAACAACTCATTTTATTGCATGGGGTTAGCGGTGTCACTGCAAGCGCATAGCACTGATGGTATTAGGGCCAGGGAGGCTCGTGTCTGATCCTCTTCCTTTACACACACACAGACAGGCCTTAATGGGGAAATGACACTGGTACAAGACAGGGCAGTGCCCAAGAGCATGCATGTCTGGTTAAGACATAATTGTCTGAGCAGGATGACACAGTAAGTCCGGTGATTTAAGAACAAAGGCACATGATTTCTACATGCCCCTGGGGAAAATAATTACCCACCACACACACACACACACACACACACTAGCATGAGCAGATAATTCCAAATGATGCATCGCACTAAAGCCCATGAGAATGTATGACTTTTATTACAAATTGCAGATGTAATCCATCCAGCGCAGAAACGCAAGCCCCTTGCATATTAGTGGCCAAGATATATGGCTAACACTGACAATGAATAAAAGATGTGTTATCTAAATCCATTTAAAACGTCGCTAATTAGACCACACACCTGTGGAAAGGCGCACAGCTAAATGACCACACTACATTCAAAATCCTCCAGGGAGTGTTTTCCCAGAGTACTTGGGCCGGGAATAGAGGGTCATTGAGCTCAGACAGGAGGCTTCGCTGCGACGGTCCAGGCCACACTCCAACAGACACTCAGCCGCTCACTTAGTTCCCGAACAATGTCCCGGGCTGTATGTAGCCTCCCCTCCTTGCCCCTCTTCCCACCCAAACACTGAGCCACTGCTCCCTCCACCACCACCACGGATGGATGGATGTTCTCGGTGAGTGGGCCGCTTGGCGTAGCTACTGGGCGGACGGTAAGGTACAGTAATTGGGAGGGTGGGTGGCAGAGATGGGGAGGGGAGGGGCACCCGTGCTTCCACTGGCTTCCGAAGTCTATACCCGGCAAGCAGCGGTAAATACGCGCCATCTGTCTGGGTGTAGGCCGGCTTCCACCACAACAGCCAGGTGGCTTTCAAGGAATAACACATTATTCTCTACTGCCGTCAGCTGGTTTTAACCAAACGGCGCTCCTGTGTGTTGTGGGGGGGGGGGGGGATGCAGGATGAGTGGGCAGCGGGGGTCTGTTGTCAAACACGACACCTGCGCTGGGGAAACAGGCGCTTCCTGCGGGTGGCGTGATGCTACTCTAAACTGCACTGCAAGCCAGATCGGGCAGCATCCAAACACACACACGGGGGCATGAAGAGCAAACCTTCCGGCACATTCTTGTTGGGACGGCTTCGCTCACTCGTGAGATTGCAACAACGCAATCGAGCGCATGCATGCTGTTGACGCACTAATAACCGCACAGCGTCAAAACACACACACAAAACCATTACAATCACCTCCTTTGTGCCCCAAGCATGGGCTTGCTTATCTGTGGAGGCGCGTGACAACCCATGAGTCTCTGCGCTGTAAACCCAGAGACCTCCTCTTGTCTCAGAGGGCCTGACAAGGCCTTCTTCCCTTGCACTGCGAGAGGTCACCATGGCTACAGTGGAACTCTTACTGTGAGGAGCAACATCGTCCTCTGTCCGCCAATGCAAAACAATAGCAATGGCAATGGAGTCCCTCTCATCATCACCAGCCCAGGAGGGGGTATTTAGCCCAGGGGTGTGGAGATATCCTCTCTCCACACACACACACACACACACACATCCCGCTGTGTCTAACAGAGTGTGAAGTGGACCTGAGCCATAACCGCTGATGCAATCAAAGAGTGCCAATAACCAGAGCAATGCAAACTGTTCCTATGGCTAACAAAGGCACAGCAGGAACAGAAGTAGCAGGGGGAAGGGGGGCAGTAGAATGACATGATGTTACGCTCACTTTTATCACACACTGTAAAACGCATCAAGGGAGGAATTGATCTCTCTTCGATGAGCACTAAACAAAAGAAGCAACTCTCTGTTACCTGTCGCAAAACAGAGTGCTGTTAATTGGTTAAAGGCGTTGTAGGCCGAATCTGAGAGTTCCGGTGAGAGCTAGCTAATTAATAAGAACAAAATGAGCAAGATTTTGTAAATAAACAACCCAAAACCACAGCCCTTTCCTGAGGAAGGGGGTGCGGTCATATGACAGGCAAGGTAGATGGCCCAACATTAGTCAGAAAACAGAGGCCTTGATTGGTTACAAATCTTCAGGCATATAATACTCTATAGGGGCTGAGGCTATCAACCATAACAGATATTCTCAAAGAGCATTTGACTTGACTAGAGGGATGTCTATGGCATTCCTACCATTACACTAAATATATAGCTTTAAAATCTTACCTGCTCCAAAAACTAAAACTAGTTAATTGTGCATGTGTGTGTGTTTTTCCAGACACATCATATGTCAATTTATAGGAAATAATCAATAAATTAATAGCATTTTGGTAGAGAAACTATAGCATGTATTAAAGAAAAAAAGACTATAATTTATCACTTGACCTAAATGTTATTGTCAATTGATATATATTTCAAGATGTTTTGGTTCACATAATCTTTCATGACCAGTTAAATGTTGGTACTTAATTTGTCATTTTAATTTACAAGTTAATCAAACAATACTGTAGCAAGCTCTATCATTATATATCATTGTTATAGGTGTAGATGTAAGAATAGCACGAGACTCCCAAATCCTCCAGGGAAATCATGTTGCACTTTAGCATCAAGCTGTCTCTTTTCTCAAAAGGTGTCAAGACTGTGATGTGTTTCCACAGGCCGCTCAGAGATCACGTACAACGCCAGAGCCAAAGGCTTCAATATATCCCCCTTGAGCAGCAGCCAAGGCTCCTAATGGGAGCTCAGCTCACTCAGCCAGTTACTGATGTTCACATTCACATCTGATAAAAAGGTATTCAAATAGTGTATGCTTCCTACACTTAAGATATGGGAACATATTTGAGTTATTTTCTGAATTGTTTTTACTGAATAACACAGCAAATTCACTTCCAGCTAACTGTATTCATGAAGTATCAAAATATAGATGAGTGCTCAAATGTCCCCATGAATCCTGTGGTTTATAGTGGAGCCTCTTGGGTAAACTCACACTCTTTGGACATTCCCACTGTGAAACACTTCTGCAGGCGACAATACTGGCAGCGGTTCCTGGTAACCTTGTTGATGATACAGTTCTTGTCCCGGTGACACGTGTACACCATGTTCTTCTGGATGCTTCTGCGGAAAAAGCCCTGGGGACACAAAAGAGGGGAGGAGGGCGAGGTGGGAGGGAGGGGAGAGGGTTGGAAATGAAAATGAGGAGGATAAGGAGGACAGTTTTTCAATCTTTTCCGGCAAAACAAGAAAGTACTCTTGCAATGACCTAGTTTTGCTAGCAACCACAAAAGCGTCGCTGACATCCCCCGTCATTAGCTATCATACTGTTGCAACGGCCAATAGTGGCATGTATTGTCTCTTGACAGAGACATGGCCATTACTGGTAAATGGGTGAAAATAAGGCAGCAAATCACATCAGGTTTCTTCATATCAATCCATTACGGTCACAAATGTAAAATAAATAACGCCTTGGCTTGTAGTGCATTTGTCAATATGATCAAACTCCTTTAAACCAGTAGCAGAGCAAGCTGACCTTGTGTGACAAACACAAGTTCACTATTCAAACAAAAAAGAACATGAAAAGTACATGAAATACCAATTCTTCAGTTTCTGTGCTGCAGTAAAACCTGGTATGGATTTGACAAGGTGACTTTGAGCCTCACAGCTTTTCTAAGAGACAAAAGCCATTTGATCTGCGTCAACTTCATTCAAAAGAATCCTTTCATTGTAATTCAGCACTAGAAGACTGAAGGGGGAGAGTTGAATTGGCCTCATTCATTGCCTTGTTAGCAGATGTCCCTGAACACACACAATCAAGTGGAACACTTGCTTGTGTATACAGTAACAATCAAAACATACATTCCACGCAAAATCCTTTTATTCTGACATAACTACCCCCACTAACACCCACTATGTAGAAAAAAATACATTTAATTGTGAATTGACATTTTGTTATACC
>JAODLL010000003.1:1502733-1515151 GCA_026546735.1 Forbesichthys agassizii | reverse complement strand
TAGAAGAAAAAAGATAGGAGAATGGGACACAGAGAGAGAGAGAGAGAGAGAGAGAGAGAGAGAGAGAGAGAGAGAGACAACTGTTCTGGTGAAATCTCCTGATAGCTTGCAAAATCTAAATACGACATATCAACCGGAGCAGATATTCTCACAGGGCATTTAACCTACTGATAGCTGACTGATGTCTATGGCATTTATAACAAATTACACTAGATTTATAGCTCTAAATTCCTACCTACAGCACCTTTAACTCATTAACCTAATAGTCTAGCCATAGTTTTCTACTTAAGCACAGATTTCTGCTATGGGAGATGAGGTGGGAATTTATGCTAGGTACTAATGAGAGCAACACTTAGGCTTGCTACACTCTGTCATTATGGATCTGGAATGGTTTGTGTGTGTGTGTGTGTGTGTGTGCGTGTGCTTATCCTACATGCATTTATGTAGTATCACCTTGTAAATGTGCAGGTGCGTGTTTGTGTACAGTTTGCATACTTGGCATGTGGGTGCCAACGAGGAGTGGCTCCCCAACAGATGAACAACACGACCCACTCACACCAATGTAATCCTTCGGGAATGAAACCGCAGGCTTAAAATATTGCCCTCGCCGTCACTGAAGTGAAGCAGGGCGGCCACAGTCACCTGACGTGCAGTATATTAGGTGATTCAGCAGGAGCTCACTCACCTCATCAACACGCCGGCCTGTTACGACGTTCTGGATAATACGGCCTCGCTCGCCCGCAGAACCACCAGTGACCAGGCCCGGTGGTTCAGGGTAGTGGAGAAGTGGTGGTCGGGGAAGAGGGAGAAGGAAGCTGGGTGACGATCTCCACGTCTGGCCACAACACATTCCTTCCCCGCCCACTAGTTCTCCACCCTGTGGTCTGCAGGCACTTGTGTGTGCACCGTAGCCTGTGAGATCCCAGCAGTCAACTGGGCACACTGGCAGAGCACGAATAACCCAATACTGTTGTTTACCTAAATGTGGATATGCAAACCAGACTAGCAGGTACTAATACCATACCTTTTCAATTGACACAACAAAAGCACGCATGGGCAATTAATGCAGTCTGAATGTGTCCTGCATGCTGACTCAGCATGCCTATAGAGCCAGGAAGTGTAACGTCGCGCTCTCCGCAGGCCCGGCAAGAAGACAGAACGAGCCGGTGATCCGCTGTGCCTCTGCGTCAGCGCCCTCACTGCGAGAGCATGGTCCTCTGGCCCCGACCAGATGTGAGGTGCTAGGCTTACCTGAAGGTGACAGTCCCAGCGGTGGACCAAGGCAAGGTTAGGGGTGCATGTTTTGCACTGTGCTGGGGACTGCTCGCTGAAACAAACGAGTTTGGAGCCAGAGATGGAAAGAAAGACAGCAAGGAGATAAAGGAACTGAGAAAATCCTTTGAGCAGCGTGCGTCTTTTATTTGGCAACACTTCAAATGTAGCCAGTTAACCGTGTCTAGACGAGACAATTCTCAAAGCAGCGTTTTCTTTTTTTTTACACAAGTATATAAAAGCTATTTACTGTAAAAGCATAAGACAGATGTGTCTTTTAGTATCCTACCACATAGTCTCCAGTTCTATTCCATGAGGAAGATGAGTTTGTCAGATTCCTTCCTTCTACCTCGTATTGCCTGTATCTCTTCTATGTGCTCTTATTTATCGCAGGTTGAAGATTAGATGATATGAGACTTTTTAATCGTGGATCACTTTGGTAGACAGGTTATAAAATGACTTGTTTGTCATTCTTCAGTCACAGACCTGCAGACCCAAAATATATTTTGTGCTGACTGCTGACCCATCTAGAGCAAGGGCCATGTCATTTGGAAATTATGGTGTTCCTTAAAGGCATGTTAAGTATGATTATTACCTACCCTGAAGACTGCAAGGAGCGATGCTTATCATCGCTGCGTGGATATAATTGAAAGTTAGCACCTAGTCTACTCTTAAAGACAGACGCCTCAATTGTGTTATGCTACCCGCATAACTCCACATCTCTGCCCAAGTTCATAGTATTTCCAAACACAATTGTATAGACGTGTGTGGGGGATGGGTAGAGAACAGTGTGCTTATAGGTCTTTCTGAGAAGGCGCGCTTGGAGTTTCAAACCAAACGAATGTTTAAGTAATGCTGCATCCAAACATAAGGGAACTCGCCACAAATCAAAGAACGTACCATTAGGAACCTTTTCTCAAAGTCGGTAAACAACACTTTTTTTTTTTACTGTGATTCTATTTCCGTGCTGGCTTCCTCCAGCCAAACCTCCCGACTACGCAACAGCATATGACACAGTTCCACAGCTCTGCACTGCTACATTCAAGTTCCTTCAGTTCACTTCCAGTGCCTTCGATCGCGTGCGTGCCTGTTCCCATTATTCACAGCAGTGGGAGAGCAGACCAGCAGGCCACAGGCGGTCCCTCTCCCTGCCGCCCGTCCCCTCCATGGGTCCGAGCCAGCCTGTGGAATCCGAGGCTGCTCCTGATGAAGGGGTACGACTGTGGCTCCGGGGGGGAAGGGTCTGGAACCAGCTCTGTGTGGTCGTCCACACACGGAGCTCATGGCGGTGGGAAGGATCAGGACATGACTGTCTGGGACAACCCAACGGGAGGAGGGAAGGGATGCGGGGCAATGATGGAGGGTGGGTGCCTGTCTCCTGCCTGTCTGGCACACTGGGGGTTAATCCACCATCCTACCAGCCCTGGCAACGCACCAGTGTTGGGCGGTAATTGATTCTCTCTGTGCCATTAGTCTCTGAGACAAAGATGCGCCAACGAGAGGGGGTGCTGTCACTTAGAGCCTGGCGCTATGCCCAGCAAACACACTCCAAACCAACGCGCGCGCACTCGCACAGACACACGCGAGAGGGATCTACGCCCTCGTAACGACGTCGACATGCGCTCTCTCTTCTTCATCCAGATTCATGGTATCATGTCAGCAGTCAAGGTCTGCTGAAGCTAGGTGCAGCCCACCCCATTGGCACATTTGCACAACACTGAACAGTGTTGCAAACACGGTTAAGTGTGGTCCTCCACGCCTTGTGCAGGGGAATACAAATGAGTCATCCTCTATACACGTCGAAGGTGACACCACGCTGTAACCGCGGCTTGCGTTTACATTTACGCCATTGTGTTTTGATCAGCCACTTGGTATTACAGGTAAAACGAATGCAAGCGCACCTGCACAAACATGCAAAACGCACACGTAGAAATGCGAGACACAGCTCACCACCGCCACAGAAGAAGAAGAATAAGAAGAGCAGGGCATTGCTTTATCTCATTAGAGTTAACGAGAGGCTGCAGCCTGGCCTGTCTTGAGCCTGTCCTGTCTGGCAGTAATGTGATACGGAAGGCTGGGATGTGAGCCCAAGGCCTCATCACCATCACTAGCACCATGGGCCTCATCAGCACCCATGCTGTCAGCATTAGTGTTGCTATCACCCACTGCTCGTCAATAGTGTTATCCTAGCACTCCTATTTAGTGTTGATATCACCCAATGCTCGTCAATAGTGATATAACACTCCTATTTAGAGTTGCTATATCACCCAATGCTCGTCAATAGTGTTATCCTAGCACTCCTATTTAGTGTTGCTATCACCCAATGCTCGTCAATAGCGTTATAACACTCCTATTTAGAGTTGCTATATCACCCAATGCTCATCAATAGTGTTATAACACTCCTATTTAGTGTTGATATCACCCAATGCTCGTCAATAGTGTTATAACACTCCTATTTAGTGTTGATATCACCCAATGCTCATCAATAGTGTTATAACACTCCTATTTAGTGTTGCTATATCACCCAATGCTCATCAATAGTGTCATAACACTCCTATTTAGTGTTGCTATATCACCCAATGCTCATCAATAGTGTCATAACACTCCTATTTAGTGTTGATATCACCCAATGCTCATCAATAGTGTTATAACACTCCTATTTAGTGTTGATATCACCCAATGCTCATCAATAGTGTTATAACACTCCTATTTAGTGTTGCTATATCACCCAATGCTCATCAATAGTGTTATAACACTCCTATTTAGTGTTGCTATCACCCAATGCTTGTACATACTGCTACACAACACTTCCCTACAGCGTCACAATCGACAGCAGTAATGTCCATATATTTAGTGTCACAGCCACCCAGTGCCAGGCAACACTGTTACCTTCATGTTCATCTTAACTGTCTCATTTACCTGTGCTAATCAATACGGTTAGATGATCATGTATGTTTACTGTTGCTATCACCCAATGCTTGTACGGCAAGCTTGAACCTCTTCTTTAGCGCTAATATCACCCAGTGGGGAAATTGTCATGACGTGCATCAACTATTGTACGCTGTCACCGTGGCAACTCTCCTTTGTTGTCCTCTTCTTCAGTGTGCTGTTTGTCATCACCATGGCCACGGTGTTGCTACCTGCCTCGCCCAGAGGAGAAGGGGGGTAGGGAGAGAGAGAGAGAGAATAATACAGTAGCTTCTACACAGACGTATACAGTATATACAGTACATGCACATAAATGTACAAACACAAACACACACATGCACTGAGCGTACATATACATGTGCCACTAAGACTTTCACTAACTGTTAATTTACCAAATGAAGTCTCGGCCTAATTGAGACAAAGGCCTTGTCCGTCTGTTAGTTAGGAGCTGTCTGATTAGAAGACATACGGTATATCATCATACCATCTCAACAGCACATACTGTAACGCCCTGCCTCTGGATGATGACAGCAGGTGGGTGCAAGTCCACGTGACCTGTGGATCCCGTGGGGTTACCAGCGGCGACGGTACAGCGACGGCGTTACAGCAATGGCGCCCATCTGTCCGTCTGAGGGATGGCGCTATCTGTGCTCTTTGTGCTTGACTGCATTCTGCTCGCTTCTGAAGGCTGCACTACCTCCACGCTCATTTATGAGCCTGTAATTAATTGGAGCCTCTACTTTTTCATCTATTTTTGTTTGGCTGTTGACCGACGTGCGGTCCTCTCACGCTCTCCTCCTCAGGTCGGCACGGCAGCCTAATTAAGACTCCAGAGGACGGCTAATTGCCGTTGCGTGCCTCTCGGCGGAGCAAGAGAGCCTTCTCTCCCGGCGCTGCCCGGAAAAAGCGCCCAAGCGCTGAATTAAAAGGGGGGGCTTATGTAAGCTTGCGGTCCGACTATTAAACCCCAGCTAACTTTTCTTGTGAGGAACTGCCACTTGATTTAATGGGCCTCATTAAAAGTGCACATCACATAGATCCAGACCACTCTCTCTCGCTCTCTCCGGCTTCGCACGACAACGGCATAACCATTCCCATTCCTCCGCGGCTTCAAAAACCTGCTCTTAAAAATGGGAGGGGAACTACAGTAGGCTAGTGCTCCTGCGGTGCTATTAAAATTGGCTGCAGTACCCTGTCAATGAACAGATTCCCATCATTTGTCTTTCTCTGACAAGGTGCAGGGCGGAGCAACTTAGGAAATATATGGCAGTAAGCAACTGCGAGTTATTTATTGTGAGAGGCGCATGGAGAAATTTGGAGCTGCATTAAAAAAATTGATGATCCCTTTCTAAAGCAGAAATGTTTTTTTTCCATTAAAAGAACCCGGCCGCTCACGTCTTTCTCGCCGGTGGGTGAAGAACAAACCCACAAGACAAACTCTCATAGGCTCTCATCGGCCAATGGTTTATCAGCTAGAATGTGAACCATAACTTGTTAAACACTAAATATTAATTTGTATTCATATACTTTTTTGTACAGTGTTTTATTGTTTTGCAAAAGACAACATCTATAGCCATTGTGAGCCAACCATGAAATGAGAAAATTAGCAATTCTCAATATACAAAACTTAAAAGTGTATCAACCTAAATATACTGGACAAGCCCCCATCAGTTAAATTCACAGGTCACAATTGTTTTTTATCTAAATAAGATGAAGCTAAAACTCCCACACATTTTAGACCCACTCTACACATAAACTGAATGCAAGAAAGTAATAATAGGCCATAGATTATAGGAGCTCTATCCCATTGAAATAAAAAGAAGATAGAGCAACATTTTTTACAACACAGATCTGAGTTCAGAACAGTGAACGGCCCATTACTACAATGTATACCCTTGAAACATCCGTTCTCTTCAAACACACACACTCATGGTTGAGAAAAGGCTCTATAGAGAAGAGAAGAGAGGAAAGGAGAGAGAGAACAACAGAAAAACACATCAGGAAGAGGCTGAAAATGAGTCCAACTCATGCATAACTTCAAACACTCCATCTTCAAAGTTGTATACCATTAAAAACCAAGCCCACTCTCTAGTTTAGGGTACAACATCAAATAAAGTCCAGCATCGAGGGGGCCTGTGCCTAGCTTGCTCCCCATACCATATCCATCCCGCTAGTCCCCCCTTCCCCCCTCCCTGTCCCACACACACACACACACACACACACACACACACAGACACAACATGGACACACCCTTCTCCTTTGGGTATTTCTTCCCACAGAGCAAACTTCAATTGCAAATCGCTCTGCATTCTGGGTAGGGGGCGGGGCCCCAAGAGCAGGTGGTGGTGACAAACATAACGACGCTGGTAGAGAGAGAGAATACAGTGCCGACCCCATGGTGCCGACCGTGTAAAGGCCTACGCGATGATACATAGAGTAGAACTACTTTCCGATTGCTTATGTTACGTAAGCCTGTGATGACGGAGTGGATGGAGTATAATAGCAAAATCATTACAATGTGGCTTCAGTCATTCATAATTGATGGCAGTGCATAATATCTCAATTATATTTCACTGTATCACATTTCATCTGAAAGACACCATTTCCTATCATGATTAGGAAAAGCATCCACCATTTACAGCCTGCTAAACTTTCAGCTTTATTCATAATGGAAGAGGGGTTGGGGCTCAGGCGCAGCTAGGAAGATACCTTGTAGGTGTAACTACTGTATGTACAGTACAGGGTTCTTTCTGGAGATCCAACCCAATGACACAACACCTGGTGTCTCCAAGTCTTTGCTTGGCTTTTAAACCTCTTCCCATACGCTCCCCAACAAAATTCACGAATATACTGATAAACACGTACAAAATCCCGCCCCCGCACTTAAACAGAAAAAAGCTCTTCAGAAACGCACCTTTCCACCCACATATGTTGACATACGCTCATGAACAAACCTGTAATGTTCCATCAAAGCTTATAGCTTCCCATTAAACCGCGGAGACGCGCACGCAGCGGCTGCACGCTCGCGGAGTTAACGCCCACGCACTCGCGAATGGCACGCCTCTCCATCACCGCGCGCCCCATTCAATTACACCTGGCTAATTGTTAAGATGTTGACACGCTGCCATTCAGCCTCACCGAGACAATTAGGACGCGTATTTTTCACATAGTACATAACTACAGGCTGTAGCTTAGCACACGCGTCTGATCTCTGCGTTTAATCAGGGAATCAATTATTTAAACATCCACTTTTGACGAAGACAGCTTATAAGGCATAAATGACAGGTTCTCTCACTCTCCCTGTGTTACTCTCTATAATGCACGCGTGCGCGCGCGCACACACACACACACGAACGCAGGCACGCACGCACACACAAACACATGCACACACACGCACCCATGCATGCACACGCACTGTACACAGTACACAGCGCACACTTTGCCTGAAGGATTTTAATTTGAGCTGCAGACTCCAGTGTCATAGTGAATGATATTAAAAGTCGTATCATGAATAAATCAGGAGACAGAGGACTCACCTCAGCAATGTGACAGATAAGTAAAGGGAAACCGAACACTGAAGAGACAGGGAGATGGAGGGAGCGACAGAGAAAGAGAGGAAATATTCGGGACACATCAGGCAGTGGAATAGACTGGAAGACAGACACAAATAAACAGGCGTGCAAGAGAACAACAGCACATGTAGGCCATTAAATAATAGCAGTTCCCAGCTTGTGAGGCAGTAATTATAGCATTGTTGAATGTAATGTGTATAGCCTACCTTAATATTTTATCTAATAAATGGTGGCTTTGTGTTTTGTGATGCGTTCTAATTACAGTAAGTGTGGGTTTCATATGAACTAACGTAAACCCTGACATAAATAAATAAAATAAAAATGTTTTTCAATGCTCCACCAATCTGGTTAAGGTATTTCCAGTGCTACCATTCAATAGCTGGTTTAAAAACATCCTCGCTTTCTTGACTTAAGCAAAAAAACTTAAAGAGACCGTGGTTTTCTTTATGCAAAAAAGCAATACTGATGTTGACAGTGGATTTGACTCAAAGGCAATCACCTTCATTTTTTACATGCTTGCCTTCCTCTGAGCAATTAATCTCGTTTTCCTTTGGATATTCGGTTGATGAATTATGAGTTTCCGTTCGTTGGATTCTACTGGGTTCCTCTGTTCATTCCATTACATCGCTGCTGGAAACACTCCATACTTACATACATTTTTTAATATTTGTTTCCTTGTGAAACACAGGCTGTTTTGAACAGCAAATTTAATTAAATCAAATTATTTAATTTAGGTTAAATCGCTATCAAACCTCTTTAGAGAACAGCAACTATTAGGGACTTTTTACGCCTATGAAATCATAATTACTATTAAAGGTTACTTTAATGAAGGGGTCTCAATTTACCCACACAGGCTAGTCCAGTCTGTTAGGAAATTACATTTCTGGCACCCCACATTTACAATATATTATTAATTCTGTCCCACAAATAATGTTTTCACAGAAAAGGGATTTTTCATCAGTCAGCTTGGCTAACTTGCAGAGAAATATCCATACACACCTTACAACATTATCACATGCATTGTTTAAATAACTTCCAATCAAAGTAGCTGTAATAGCAACATGAAATAACTGTTTAATAGCAATAGAAGTGAAAGTGTGTGAAGAATGGTAGGAAGACAACATGGTGAATATACCCTCCTTTCACCCGCCTCCTTTCCTATACCCCTTTAATATATAGACAGAACCAACCACAGTCAGAACCAACCACAGTCAGAGCCATTCATCAGGGCTGGCAGGTCAAATGAACAGTGTTTCTGCATAGTGGTGTGTGGGCAGTGTGGTGGGGGCCAGTGCACACCCTGACCCGTTCCCTTAGCGGCCCAGGAATCACAAGAGCAGAATGGCACTGTGCGCCTTCTCTGCACACATCTACATGGAGGGCACGTATGTGTGTGTTTGTGTGTGGATTTGGTGCACAGTGAAGAATGCTAGCACGCGTTTGTAGCCGTTTAAGATCGAATCAGCGGGAGTGCTGCTTTTGCCCCGCACATTTCTGCTTTCCTGTTTTGGGTCACCCCTAACTTCAAATACTGAGGCTGTGTTGGTGACGGTGGGTTAATCCAACCCTCAGGCGAAGCATCAAACTTTCAGATCAGAGAATCAATAATTCAGACGAGGCTTGTCAGGATCCATCACCCAAACAACCAAACGACAATGGCACAGAGGTGATTTACGGCCTCATACCACGCACACGCACACAGACATGCTCACATGCATGTTGTAATCACATCATGAAACGTCATACTCCATTACAAGTGGCACAGGCAAATATGCTTAATGCCCGTGCGTGTGTGCACGCGTGTGTGTGCGTGTGTTTGTGCGAGTGTGCGTGTGAGTGTGAGCAAAATAAAATCTAACAAACACACGTGAAATCTTTCTCTTCGACTCACACCCAAACAAAGGTGCGAGTGAAACACTTTTGCTCTCAGCATACCCGTTGCGTTTTGATTCAGTGCAGTAGGCATCTGAAAGCCCAAATCCTCATTCTTGACAATGGTGCGTCATAGATATACTGCTGTGCCTCTGATGTGCCTGCCAGTTGAAGCATAGCCCTACTTTAATATGGCCACACCGCCCGTCGTTGTAAATCCCAGCAAATCAGACAAAAGAAAACAGAGCAAAAAACCCGTGTCTGTTTGGCGTGTGTGTGGGGGAGGAAGGCAGTAGGGGGTAAGAGAAATTGAGGGATATTTCAGCGCGTGGGTGTAAAATGGCTATCAGAGGTGACTTTAAGTAGGATCAACTGAACGCACAAACACTCGCACACAGAAACACACAAACAAATGGTTTTAGTGAAGCGCTCTCTCGCTATCTCTGGGGCTCGCTCCACCCCAGACGCAAAGCATTAACTCGTGTGGACAGTAAAACTAAGCAGCAACCAACCAGCAGGTGTGTGTGTGTGTGTGTGTGTGTGTGTGTGTGTGTGCGTGTGTGTGTGTGCATGTCTGTGTGTGTGTGTCATAAAGAGAAATTGCTGACTTTCAGACAGGTTTTCCTGGAGCTCTGTTAGTCCTGCTGGCCCACTAACCTTCCAGTTCAACTTCACAATGACCTGTATGCGCGCATGTGTGTGTGCGCATGTACGTGAACCTTTCCCCATAGGTGTTGTCTGGCCTCTGCCCTCACTACGACCCATCTGACCCCCTGCAGTGCTCAAAGATGCTTCACCTGTCTGAATTCACGACAGAGAAACAGAGCAAAGAGAGAGAGAGAGAGAGAGAGAAAGAGAATGAGGGAGAGAGGCAGTCAGATAAAGCGCTAAAAGGACGAAGCCGATGAGAGGGTAGAGGAGAGGAGATTGCATGAGGCGCTTGCTTCCTGTGTTCATCTATATTTCACAGCACTTTCAATTAGCGCCGCTGTGGTTGAAGAGAGAGAGAGAGAGAGAGAGAGAGAGAGAGAGAGAGAGAGAGAGAGAGAGAGAGTGTGTGTGTGTGAGGGAGCGACGAGGGCTGAGGAGAGTGTGTTCTCTGTGGACCTGCTCCAGGTAATGGCCTCTTCTAGTTTAGCCTGGCTCATGTCTGTGCAGTGTGTGTGAATGCAGAAGGTCAGTGGTGAACAGATAAACCATGGGTTTACTTCAGCCAAGCTCGAAATCTTCTGATTGGAATTATAACAAATATCTAGCTAGGGAAATTAAACTAATTAGTGAAAGCTGGTTTGGCACAAAATCGTCAAACTTTTGGAGCTACGACCCCCAAAATGAAGTTGCTCATAAACCACTTGCATAAAATACATTATTATTCAAACAACCATGTTCACTGTATTCTTATGTACTTCACAAGTTCATAGGTTCTAATAAAAGTATATTTCTTTTAATCATCTTGCGCCCTTTTAAATTAATTATCCCATAACCCACAGGGAGGTCCCCACCTACACTGTGAAAATCATTTATATGCATGGTATTTCTACCTTTTCAACGGGGTATGTTGACTGGATGGAGTAGGTGGTATAATACTCGCTGCCTAGAGTTGTTTTTGTTCTTGTGTGTGTAGGTGTGTGTTCGTGTGTGCTTGTGTGTAAGGCAAATCTGGTAGCTCCGGCTTCTGTGAGTCCAGGCTTACAGATAACTGTGGGACAAAAGGCCTCAAGCCTAACCCCAAGGTAGACAACCCCGTAGCCATATGCTCTTCTAGCTAGCTAGCTAGCTAGTGTGCTTTAGCCACTGTATTAGCTGCATGAATGGCTCCCGTGTAAGCGTCAGCGCTTTGTCATCACAACCCATCCAACGCCAGGCCAAATCAAACACCGGGGCCGCAGAAGACGAGCGCTAAAGAGCTCCAACAGCCTCGGGCCCTGGCAAGCATTTTGATGTCAAACATGGCGACGTTTGATAGCAACCCTGCATACATTTCTTAAAAAATAAAAAATACAACAAATGTGCTGTGTGCCACAGGGCGCAGAGCAGAAGACGTGACCTCAGGGAGCAGTGAGGAGTGACGCGTACGGAAATTAATTAACGCCCAGGGAGGGGAGGGCGGGTGGGTGCCGAGGTACCTTTTCTGCCTGGGAGGGGTGCGCAGTGCGGAGCAGAGCAGACCACATCAGCAACCCTTCCCCCTGAAACACTGAAGCCGGTTCTGCCACTCTGTGTGACCTGGCGGCCGAGCCGCGGCGGTTAGCAGCGTATGAAAGCGTAATGAGGTGTCTGCCGTCTGGCTGGGCGTACCGCGGCCTCTGTTTCAAGCCAGCCCGAGCTGCGCCGGGCGGACTGTGATATGATAGCAACAACTGACATGTCGAGAATTGGTCCTGAAAAATATGAAAGAGTAGAGAGGCAGGTAGTGTATAGGGTGGGGGGTGATGATTGCACTGTGATAGATGCAATCTACCTGCCATACAACCAATCCAGCTGTCCTCCCTCCCTCTCTCCACTACCCCCCCCCCCCCCCCCCCCCCCCTTACCCTCCTCTTCATTCTATAGTGATTGGCTGCCTCCAAGGTCCTTTGGAACTTTGGGTTTTAATTGTAATTACAAGGCAAAGAAGCACGATTCCTTTGTGATGTTTTGTCTTCTCAAATTACCTCGTTACATTGTGCGCGACAAGATGCACTTAAAGTTTCACTCCGCGATTCCGTTATAGTGCATCAGACCAAGCTTTTGGTATTATGGAGGGGGAGGGGGGGGGGGGGGGGCAATAACAA
>JAODLL010000003.1:1482340-1495665 GCA_026546735.1 Forbesichthys agassizii | reverse complement strand
CCCCCCCCCCCCCCCCCCCCCCCCCCCCCCCCCCCCCCCCCCCCCCCCCCCCCCCCCCCCCCCCCCCCCCCCAATATCATCTGAATGATGTGCTGAAAATATTAAGCACTGTTGATGTCTGTGTAATGACCACCTGGCCCACATTGCACCTTTACATCGTTTTGATGTTTTTAATTACACAGCCATCCCTTAAAATAAGAGACAGTGAGAGCTGCTAACGCTGCCCATGTTTGCCCCATTTGATCTGAGCTTCTCCTTGACCAACACACATTCCTCTCGCATCATCACATATGGTGCTTCATTGACCTGTTTTCTCTGCGTTTCAGCATCTCCGCACGGAGTCAAAAGGAGAACTCCCTCAGGCTGTACAGAGTGTGGCCAGATGTATAGGATTGCGTTGAGTTCTGCAAGTCTTGCAAGCTACAGCAAATATTAATTATTTGTATGCATCATAAATGATGTACGCCGATAAACCTGTGAGGTAAATATATTGTATCTGGGGGTACCCAGGTAGATGAGGTATTTGGAGGCAAATGTATTCCAACTTGAGAGTTTGTGGCGGAATGAGGATGGAATTATGGAACTCATTGTTCTGTGAATCATATGAACAACCTACCCAATGTTCCCATTAGTTAAAACCATTCCAGCCAGCTGTAGACATGTATAGTATTACATAAATCTCCTCCTCAACTCTGCAGCCATACCTTAATATTAACTTTTCCCATCCTAAACAATATTTACAATTATCATTCATGTTGGATGTTGCTGTTTCGCATTAACATGCCAAACAAACGACAAATGTTAAGCATCGCTTTAAGAGCAGAGTCAACTCAAAGTACATACCTTGAATGAAAGTTAATTCAGCCAATCAAGGAAAACAACAAACACTGGACCTTGAATGAATTCCATTATACTTAAAACAATAATTAGGTTTTGATGAAGATATTAAAATCCTTAGCGTCACTGCCGACAGTGACGCACCACCTCCCCAACTCTTCGATTGAAGCGTATTTGTTAAAATACATGTGTGGTTGATATTATTATACACGCCTGGATCGCCAAGGCTCTTGGCTAACAATATAATCTAACAAGCAGTGCTCAAATTAATCTATTTCTCAAAGTCAACCCGATTAAAACCAACATCGCATATTTGCGTGTGTAAATATCGTGTGTGCACGTTGACGCACACTTAAATAGCACTTTTCTTTTAAAATTAGATTATATAAAAACACACCATCGTAAAGAGCGCAATCGCGTCGTTCTAGTCATGGTCAATGCTTTCAAATACCAGCACGACTGGTATAAAGATCGCGACATGAGTATTAGAATTAGAATTAGAAATAGCACACTTCGCCTTCCTTACCTGTGATGAATTAGTTGAAAAAGCTGGCCTCGAATCGACCGATAAATGCCTTTTATATTTAAATGATATTCCATGAAGAAAAGGATTTCAAGAACATCTTATTGTTCGTCCATTTTGAATACATCCCGTCGATGTAGAGGGGCAATTCTTTTGGGGCTGGATTTCTTTGAGAGGATGTTGGCATGTTACAGCCAAACATACAGTCTGCGAAAGACTACACTGACCATAAAACCACACCTCCCTTCTTCTCTGTATTGAAGCAAACATTTTAAGGGATCACGTGTCAAATTTGGCCAATCACAGCTCTTGCCGTTGAGTAGGCATTATTAGTTACGTCATCGTTCGCCCCAAACACGTCTGGAATGGAATTTCTCAATGATGAATAATGAAACCTTTGGACTCAGACTGTAGATTAGTACATATATTAATAAAATAATAACATATATACGCACATATGAGTATACTTATTGATTCATATGTGCAAATAAAAGTCCACACACATTTCAAAATTTCTGACATTCATAATAAAAAAAAGTATTTTGATATGTTCACTCACAAATCCCTAATACTTTACAAATAGATTCATCAGATGTTGAACTGTAGTCATATAGTGTAAAAGAGCTGTAGATGATTAATTCCAACAAAGTATTGATCTAGATGTCAGGAGAAAATGAAAAAAAAAGTATTTATGCTGTTTTTGAGCTTCATTTACTAAATAGCAGTGTCACCCACATGGAATTTTTAACCTAAGTTGAAATCTCACAAGTGTTTCTTACAGTTCAAACCAGTACCAAAATTACATATATGAGACTTACAGGCTTTATTTGACATCAATTAATGTATGAGCATGCTTTTATGGAGCTAGTGATGAAGAGGATTTATTAAAGGTATATTTAGTCATGCTGGAGAAAGCTTGTTGATATATTGAATTTGCTCATAACAAAATAACTTATCCCTTCAAGTCCATATGGGTGATCCTTCTGCCCCATACATTGGAAATGCATTGTGAAGGCAAGATGTTGTTGTGTGCAGCCTGAACCATTTTGTTTGGCCTGCAAGGTGATATTTGGTGAATTTGACAAAAACAGTAAGCAATTGTAAATTACATTATTTTAAGCATACTCTTGCTTATACTGTATCTTTAAGTACATGGGCGGATTAAGGTCCAATGAGGCTCCTGGGCACAAGCATCTTTGGAGGCCCCCCCACCCCCCATTAAATGCCTTTTTTAATATAGGAATGATGCTATTTAGCCCCTTGATGCCGATTGAGGCGTATTCGCGACACACCGGTTCCAGTCTGCAGCCGAGATAGCGTATGTATTCTCCCAATTCTAGTTTGTGCATGTTCAGTGCATACATAGGAACCTTTTGCATGCACTGGTTTATCCTAGGACTACTCCGAGTGGGAACTACATCCGGTTCAAGAAAGCTTATTGATGGATAATTCTATGTGCTTTTGAGGCTGCAAATATTAGGAAATTGTGCTAAAGGAGTAAAGTTGTGCTAAGATACAATTTACCAGCTTATTGTTTGCTTCTACAGTTAACAATTTTGGAATAAACCTCATGTCAGTAATATTTAAGTTATTTGACCATTTCTGTTTGTCGCTAACTCGGTACATCTGCCCAGAATGGCCAAAAATGTTCGTAATGTCTGTAACCCAAGCCGACTTTGGTGCACCACGGATTGGCCAAGATGCCACATAGGCCTGGGTCTTCACCGAGGATTCGGTGGAGGCCAAGCCGAACTTAGTCCATCAAGATCGGCTTAGCTTCGACCATGTGTCGCTAATTTGGACCATACATAAAAAATAAATAAAAAATGCTATATAAAAATGTACAATCTCAAATTAATTTAGCATCACATTGAAAGCAAAAACACACTAAATATTTTTTCATTATTATTGGAAATATATTTAGAGGTATGTACAAAACACATTCAGTGTGCGTAAAAACACATTACTGTAATGAAAGAGGTCAGAGAAGTATGAGTGCCTTTTAGCCTGAGGCCCTAATGGTCAGAGGCCCCTAGGTCCAGGCCCATTGTACCCGGTCCATAATTCAGCCCTGTTAAGTAATGTTATATAAGTGCATTGACTTAAATGTGTGAATATCTTTGCTCAATATGCTATACAGTACATACATTAGAAAAACTACAATGATATGGCTCTATGAAACCTAAATTACTGTTTACATAAAAGTTGGTCAAGATCAACAAGTAAAACACAATTTGCAGACAATACTGTATCTGTTACCTGCAGATTGAAGTCATTGTCTGACGCTGGTACTTATCCCTACTCGAGCCATAATTACTGTCAACCATATACCAACACATAAAGAATGAGTGACAATGATAATTAACATGCATGCACCACATACACATTTTTCTATTTTGCCTTCCTTATGTGCACGCGCTAGCGCACACACGCACACAAATTGCAATAATCCACCTCGATCGTGTCAACGCTGTGTTCAGTTTGAGAGATTGTCACTCTTGCTAATTACTGTTTAAGATAATCAGTCTGAGAGTCTGGTGCTACAACTCTCTACCATCCCATGGCGTAGTGGGGAATAAGAGGTTTAATCTATGGCTGGATCAGAGCTATCGGGGCGGTGGGGGAGCGAAGCGAGTGGGCCGGGGGTGGTGCGGGCTGTGGGGGGTGGATTTGAGAAGGAATTTGGGCATCTTAACAAACTCGCTTAATTACGTTCTCTCTCCTCTGGTGGTGGCAGGCGTAAATGCCAGTCCCCAGGGAGCCTCTGATCCACTTTCTGATCTGCGGAATTCACAGCCGAGACGCTGATCAAAAAGACAGAGCGGCCTAGATGCTTCAAACACCCGGGACCTTTTTTTTTTCTTCTTTTTTTTTTAGCGCGGGACTAGTCGCTTGTCGTTGAACGGAAGTTTGAATTGTTGAAATCCATGCTTTGGAAGATTAAAACAAAAACTTATTCTGTTTAAAAGAGAAGGAAAATGAGAAAAACTGATTTTAGGAGAGAGAAAGAGATCGTTGAATACATAATTAGAATTCTGGCGCAACGCGCTCAGGGCGTTCGTCCCGTTACAGGAGGAATTATTCATAGGAGATGACCTCCACCTACGCTCTCGCTTTTCTAATATACCAGGCGGAGCTTTGATGTTCGCCATCACCTTCCTCCCAAGGGACACTTTGCTACCCGACAACGACCCGATATAGGTACAGCGAAGAGCCCCCACACTAAAATACTGCTTTTTTGGTTTTGTTTTTAAATACATTTGGTTATTCACCTTGACCAGCTAACCATGCAAAGTGGTTTTGTTTTGTGCAAGCACCCCCACCCACGTGCATGCACCAGCAGTATGTTAATATATTTTTGTTAATTTTCAGTTGAGTTCAGTAGATAACCATGCGAATGTAAAAATAAAAATAAAAAGTTAAGCTGTTGCAATTTGACAGACAATCTTTGACTAGACTACAATGACCATATTTCTTCTAATCATGACCCCTGTAAAAGCACCATGGTGTTCCTTGACCCACAGTTTGGGAACCACTGCCTAAAAAAAAACACTAACATTTTTATTTTCTTTAGTGTCTCATATTCAGCCTTATAATAGGCTTATTTGTTTCAAAATACCGATACCACATAACTGATGAAACAAGACCAAAAATATGTTTAATTGCAGGCGATCTTTATTTTTGTGTGACAATTTTAACATTTGGCTATATGTGCTCATCTGATTTCCATAGGAGTAGTCTATGGCACCAATACATTAACCCTGTGCTGTTTATATGTAGCAACCATTGGGTCAGGTGTCATGAATAACACTTAACTCCTCCATGGATAGAGACTGTCCTGTCAAATAATAACCAAATACAGCTGCTAAGTGCAACACTGTGTCCCAAGCATATGCAGGTTACTTTTCTCTATTTCGTTTCAATACATTCACACATATAGCAGAATATCTATATCTATAGTACCTGTAATTGAATGGCGTCAGTACAGACCTACAAATACTTATGTTTGATTAAAAAGAAATCCCACATAATATTCAGTGGAATATTGGAGCATCTCTGAATAAGCAGGGGAAAATGTATTTGTGAGAAAGGTGCATAAGGATGCCAGGGCTGTAAATACATACGAGAGAATGAGAGAGAGAGAGAGAGGGAGAGAGAGAGAGGGAGACAGACAGACAGAGAGAGGAGTGTAGGTTTTTAAGTTGCTGTCACAGGGCTGTCACACTGTCTGTCAGAATAGATCCATCACCGCGCTGACACGTCAGACTCCACATTAGCATGGCGTGCTAGGAGCCCGTCCTCATTATGCATTCTGTTTAAGACTAACCTTCCCCTCCGCTGTATGAACTAACCCAGGCATCTGAGGCATTTTGATAGAATGGCTCGGTGCGCAGAGTGATGGAGAGGAGTTAGTTATTCCTGAGAGGTAGGTGGGGTGTCTGGCGGCCATCTTCCCAGGTGTACAGAGATCAGCCATCTTGTCAACGGCACATCGCTGAATGTCGCTAGTCTCTCTCGCTCTCTTCTTTCTCTCGCTCGGTCTCCACCACCCTGCCACAGAGGTAATGAGGACATCTAAATGTGTGCGAGTGAGTTTTGGATGTGCGTGTGTGTGTGTGTGTGAGAGGTGTGTGAGGTTGGGTGGGTGTGTACACAGGTGTATGTGACTGTGTGTGTGTGTGTGTGTAATAAGCCTCGTTAACAACCCAGTGCTGGGCCACAGCTGTGTCAGTCCCAGAGGAGACGTCCTACGCTGTAACACACACACACACACACACACACACACACACACCGCTATCATACACATGCAAATAATAAACACCCATATGGACATACAATATGCACTCAAACACACACACACACACACACACACACACACACACGCTATTAAAGACCCACTGGAACGCATCCACGTTTTGTTTGAACTTTATTTTACAGTCACCAGATGAGCAGATACATCATTTTAGAAAAGAAATTGATATTTGCAAAAAGAAAAAAGAAAAAAAAAATTATAATACAATTTTCATAATATAGATTATGTACAGAATGAAATGTAGTTAAACTGAAAACAGCATTATGCCTCTTTGTAGCAAAGAAGACAATGGGAGGGAGAGGTCAGAGGTCACCCCCTGGACCCATCTCTCTAGCCCAATAAATATAAACAGTATATATTATGAACGCCGAACTTAGCCCAGCATTAAACATGCCGGGCCAGTTCTCAATGTATTCCCTTAATCAGTTCTTGAACATCACTGTGTTACGCACATACACACACACGCGCACGCACGCACGCACACACACACACACAAGAAGCTTGACACACGAGCGCATACTGGGCCAGGGGAAGAAGAAATTACAGTTGGGGGGTACAACAATGGGCCATCTCAAGCCATGAAAGAACGAAAGAGGAAGAAAGCGAAAGGGAAGGTGCATGAGAAATACCCGTCATTGTCCTTGATCAGGGGAGAGAAGTGGCTTTCTGTTGGGAACCCAGCGGAGCCAGCTGAGTAGCACTTGACATTTGGCCTGATTCAAACAGCCAATTCTACAGGAAACTACTGAGCTGGAAAATCTCTTGCGGTGCCAGCGACCCTGTGTGTCCTCCCACCCTCCCTCTTCCTGGCTAACTACCCACCCACCCCGTCCCACATCCCCAGGTTGCCTCACTCTGTCTATCCAGAGGAGGAAAGGTGCCTCCCCCCCCACCCCACCACCCACCTACAGTCTACCCACGCTGTATTCAAAAAACGTGACGAACTAACGACGACGGCACACGGCACGGAACGATCACGACAAACGACAGCAACAGCAAAGTAAACGTGTGGCCGGCTTATGCCCCCCACGGAGGGGCTTCAGGGGACGTGGGGTCTGGCTGAAGGACACAATGAGACACGTAGCTCACCGCTTTACCTCGTCACTGGGAACAACCTCTTTAACACCTCCCCCCCCCCCCACACCCGCACACACACCCACCTCTTCCTCCTTGTGGCTGCTGAGGGAAGAATTATGACTTTGTGCCGATGAGCGAATACACTCACTTGCATAAATCATCCATCTTGTTTGGCGGTTAATTACTCTTGTTTACCCTCCGAGTAACCTCGGGATGGGGCGGTGTGATAGCGAGGAGTCTGCCAGGAGCAGATAGCAACGAATTGTAATCTGCTGACGCCGTTTCGCCCCGGCTTGCAACACACGGGAGGGAGAAGGAGCGCTAGCAAGCCTCTGTGTTAGCGAATGAGACAAGGTTGGTTGGGTGGGGAGAGGGGGTGCTTTTGAGGACAACAGCTCCATCAACAGGGCCAGCCTAGCTTGGCCTGACCACCGCGGATGCTTGCTAACGCTGTTCTGGGGTCAGCCGGTGAAGGAGCAGAGCTTAGGCAAGCGTAGCGTGCGAGCCAATCAGCGGGGTTTCTCAGGATGTCCGGGCGGCGTTGATCGTTGCTTATTTCATTACGGGGAAAGCTACATAAATCCACAAAATGTAGAGGAAGAGGCACAGAGGGAATATTTGCATGTATCCTCTTCTATCATCCTCCTCCACCCCAACCCATTTAGTGCAGAGTGACTTTAATCATCACTTTCGCCAAAACACATTAAGCCGGTGTGTCCAGAGGTGAAGGTGGGGGGGGGGGGGGGAGAGAAAAAAACAAAACAAAAAAGAGTGTCACATTAGGTTTGCCATAGTGATGCATCACGCACGATGGCATTACTTTGTAGATTAAAGAAGGGATGTTGCAGATGGCTGTCTGATGGATGACTGTCCTTCTGCTTGAGAGCTGTGAAGGGACATGATACCAGCACGGGAATAACACAAGCATGCCAGGAGCACTCACAGCGCTGCCTGGAGAAACTTCAACTTGGTATGTCTCACTTCTCCACACATGTGTTCCCTTATCATGAGCCTTGTTTATAACTAAATTTAAGCTTCCATATGGAAACATCTTTTTTTAAAGATGTATTCATGAGAATTGTTTGCTAATCTTGGATGTCCCTCTCACTAAGGTTCCTCCTGTCATTCAGTGAAATATGATGCCAGTGTAGGTTCATTGTCCACCTTTTCGTTATTTAGACTAGTCAGGAAATCATATTTGAAGCTAAACATTTAATATTTTTCTAAATAAAGTATCACACAACTTTTTTAGTCATCAAGGTTGATTTTCATTATATGAAATTCATGTTCTCAGACTCTAATTCTGTATTCAAGATACAAATGTAATCTAAAATCAAGGATTAGTTGGAAATGATAAGATCAAGAGAATCCCTTCAAAGTGCCTGTTATTTATTTATTTATTTATTTATTTATTTAATTTGTCTTTAATTCGACCTGTCATTTATGAAGAAAATTTATTCAAATTTTGAGTCCATATTGAGTACTACTAAATACTGTATCAGTATTTCTGTGGGAACGTTTATGGTCATGTTGGTTAGTCAAACAAAGAAACAAAGAAAAATCATTTTACCTCCCCTTTATCTTTCAGGAGAAAATACCGCAACGTGGATTGCATCCGTAAAAAGCGTTCAATGTGACTTGCCCTGGTCTTTGTGTGTACTGCATTTGTGCGGGCGCGTGGATGTTAAAGTGCTTCACAGCTTAGGACAGGCTGCAAGGGGACAGGAGCAGAGCGAGCAATGTAAAGGACAGAACCGGGGCTTAGCGCCAGGCAGACAGGCTTGGCAGACAGACAGACAGACCACCTGGAAACGAGAGAGGACCAGAGAGAGAGAGAGATGACAGAGGGAAGGGGCGTTTTTTTTTTAAAGGGTATACGGGGAAACAGAACGACAATACATATTTAGTTCTGTAATCTCAGAAAAACAATAATAATAATAATAAACAAGAAAATCACAGTCAGTCAGTCCAAGGGTACAGCCCATTGCAAGGCTCTTAACGCCAGAAGATTCCCTTATATTTGATTTTTTTTCTTCTTCCCTGGGATCTGTGGGGATCTATTAGGGCCTGTGGGGGCCTATGGGAGTCTGTAGGGGTCTGTGGGGATCTGTGGGGGTCTGTGGGGGCCTGTGAGGGCCTATGGGGGTCTGTAGGTGTCTCTGGGGATCTGTGGGTGTCTGTGGAGGTCTGTGGGGATCTGTAGGGGTCTGTGGGGGCAGCAGCGAGGGGGTGCCTTTCACCCTGGCACCCAGCTCTGGCTGCTGTGTGCCTGCGCGGGGCAGGCAAAGGCCCCTAGGCCCACGCCCATGCCCATGCCAACGCCCTGGGACAGCGAGCCATCAAAGTTGAAGTCCATGCCCTCCGTGTCCATGAAGTCACTGAGCAGGATGGAGTCCACGTCACACTCTAGGCCGCCGTGCACGCTCTCCAGGTCCAGGCCCTGCGGCTCCTGCTGGTCAGCGTGGTAGGCCACGGCCCCCCCGCCCCCCTGGTGGCCATGGTGATGGTGTTGCTGGTGGTGGTGATGGTGGTGGTGGTGGTGGTAGTAGCCATGCCAGGGCTCCGTCATGGCCTGGTGGGCCTGTTGGGTCTGGGGGTGGTGGGGGTAGGGTTGGTGGCGGGCGTGGGGGGCCGAGGCCAGCCGACAGGGGTCCTGGGGGACGTCCATCAGGCCGGCGGGGTTGGGAGGCAGGGCGGGGGGGGATGCGGGTAGGTGCGCGCGGGGGGAGTAGTGGGCGATGCTCTTGAGACCGTAAGGCCGCAGGAGATCACCTCCACCGCCACCCGACGCCCGCAAGGAGTTGTGGGTGTGGAGGCCCGGGGTCAGCTTGCTGCTGCCCCCGCGCACGTGGGCGTACTCGTGGGGCTTGTGGGTGTGGCCGTAGTCCAGGCCCGGGTGGATCTTGTGGGCCTGGCTCGGCTGGTGACCCGGCTGGTGGCGAACGCCGGCGTTCTGCTCGTGCACGCTGCCGTGCTGTTGCACATGCTCTTGGCTGTGGCTGTGGGCGTGGACTCCCAGCACCATGGCCCCGCCCCCGCCTCCTCCACCCGTCAGCAGGCTCTGCAGGGCGTTGCTCTCCGAGTAGCCCCGCAGGGGGCGCTGGAAGCTGGCTGGCTTGTTCTCCTGAATGGTCTGCATGGGCGCGTGGTGCCGCAGTAGGCCCAGTGGTGGCTGCCCGTAGACGGGCCCGCAGTACGAGCCCTCCCCCTTCCCCGGGCCGGGGGCATAGGTATAGCCCGGGGCCGGCTGGGGGTAGCCCGCCTCGTCCAGGCTGATGGCCCCCGTCAGGTCGGTGAGCTGGGGGAGCTCCACGGAGGGGCAGTGGCCCCCGGTGCCCAGGGCCGGGGAGCGAGTGCTACCGGGGCTGGGGTAGAGGCGCGGGGAGCCCGAGCAGGACAAGCCCCCCTCCTCGGGCTCGTCGGCCTCCGCCTCAGCTAGGATGGGCGACAGGCAGCCGCTCAGCGTGGAGCCCGAGGAGGAGGTGCGCGAGTGGAGGTCCGTCCAGGCGTCGTAGTCCTCGGTGGGGCCGGCCCCGCCCACGCCCGCCTTGCCCGCGGGGCTGCCGTGCTCGGGGGAGCCCTGGATGCCCGGGCCCAGGCCCAGTCCCCGGCCCTGGCTCTGGACCCTGGACATGCCCCCGGCGGCGGCCCCGGCCCTCTTCCTGCTGACACGGCCCTTAGTCTTCAGGTACTTGGCCCCGGTGTCGATGGAGGCGGCGCGTCTGCGCGGGCCCTTGCCCATCTTTCCCCCCTCCGGGTTCAGCATCCACCACGAGCTCTTCCCTGTGCCCTCGTTCTGCACCCGGATGAAGCGCGTGTGCAGCGACAGGTTGTGTCTGATGGAGTTCTGGAGGACATGGAGAAGATAGAGGGGAGATGGAGAAAAGATGGAGGCAGAGACAGAGAGAGGGATAAGCGTTAAACGGCACCCGGGGGAACATTCAGGGTTAAATAATCATTTCTTGGAGCAACAACACAAAAGTCATTTCAAATTACGCTCAAACTATCAAAAGGCCACACTGAGCGAGAGAAGTGTAAAAATAGAGCGAGGGGAAGGCGGGGGGCTCTTCGGCGAAAGATCGATATCCACTGCCCCCCTCCTTCTTCCCCCTTTCCCACCGCGCAGCCTCCGCTCTCCGCACGCGCTCACTGAGTCATAATACGGACAGGGGAGGCAGGCTGCCTCCGACATCAAACCATCACCAAGGTTACAAAAATGAATCACACAAGGCAACCCAATCACAGACAGACCGTATCGATTGTAGGGCCTCAATATATGAGATCCAGCCAACAAGCGGAGGGAGCGAACAAGAGAGATTTGGATGGAGAGGGCTTGGAAAATAACTATATTCCCACACAGCAGTTGGAACAAACACAGCAAAGCAAAACACAGGACCTTCCTTTAAACGTCCTTTGAAACAGTGGCACAATTAACACGACCGAGCGTTTATCTGTCACCGTATGGTGATGAAGTCTGTATCCCCCAAGTGGCTTTTAGAGAGATGTGTGTAGGATAAGCCTCTCCAGACCTGTGTTTAAGTGTCTGAATGACGGATCTATAGATAATCCCCGAATCTTGGCGTTTGAAGCTGTTGGAACCTGGTGAGACGTGTGCCCGCTTAACGGACGGCTTAGCGGGAACGCAGTTTGCGGCCGGCCAAGTTAGTCTAGAGTACAGTGTGTTCGTCCAAATCTCTGCGCATGCATCATTATTCACACGCTGCATTTTGCGTTTCCCCGGTTTGTCCCTCCTGTCTTTCCACCCCTCGGCTTCTCCTAGCTTAATACTTTTTTTTAAACTTTTTTTTCCCTGTCTTTTAGGGGTACAACCTTCCTGAGGCGAGCGCACATGCACACACACACGCACACACACGCACACGTGCACGCGCACACGCACACAAGCACCCCGCCCCGCCATCCTCTGCTCACACTCTTCTTCTCTCTCTGGAGATATCTATCTATTTCTGCCTTGTTTATTACCGGCACATAGCTCACAATCTCCGTCTCCGGCTATCTGAGGTTCCCCTCCGTCTTCATTCTCTCCCCGCCTCCCGTCCAATTTTCCTGCTCTCGGCTCCATTCATCTCTCTCTCTCCCTCTCTCTGCCTCGCTCTCTCCCTCTCTCTCTCCTTCTCTCTCTCCCTCTCTCTCTCCCTCCCTCGCTCTCTCTCTCACCCTCCCTGCATCTCTCACACACCCCCCACACCCCTCCGCTCGTCACCTCTCGCTGACACAATTTCCACCCCCCTCCACCGCCCCGCCTCTCCAATCCACATGGAAACACACCCAAATCACAATAACAACATAATACACACACACACACACACACACACACACACACACACACACACACACAAACATAAAGTACCAAAAACAGAAAAGCATGAGGAAAAACAAATATGAGATGCAAATTCGTGTCCGAGGTCAGCTAACCGCATCCCCGTACAGGTGGTGCGTGGCGTAATGACGCCGCCGAAATAGCCAAAACGACTCGCTGAGGAGGTGATGCCTCTTCCACAGGCGTCCATCTTATTACCAAACGCATCCCAGCAGCAGGTAATAGGCTCCTCTCCGTGTTTATAGCCAAGTGCGGCTTTAAGTGGGTCGCAAATCTGCAACACATCACACAGGCCCTGGCATTCTCATTCATGTTGGATAGACACCCCCCCCCCCAATACACAGACACACACACGGCCAAGCTAATATTAATGTTCTGCCAGGCCGGTGAAGATGTGGGGTAGGGTGTCCAATCTCCCCCCCCCAAAGTAAAATACACGGGGGTCTGGGAAATTGCAGCGTGCAAGCGAGAGCCGACGGACGCCACGCAGTCTTTCACGTGCGCGCGTTAATCAAAGCCCCGAGTTGAACAATGGCGGCGCGTGCGAGGGGGGGCGTCGTCAGGTGATCCGAGAACAACGCCCCAGCGAGCGCCTCATAGCCGCGACGGCTCCAGCTGGGGGTAACCATAGCAACAGCGTAAACCCAAAAAAAAAAAAAAAAAAGGAGACAGAAGGAAAAAAAAAACTGGAGTGGGGAGGGAGGCAGTTGCAGTGTGTGTGTGTGTGTGTGTGTGTG
>JAODLL010000003.1:1453338-1482240 GCA_026546735.1 Forbesichthys agassizii | reverse complement strand
ACACACACACATATATATATATATACACATATACATATACATACATATACACACACACACACATATATATATATATACACATATACATATACATACATATACACACACACACACATATATATATATATACACATATACATATACATACATATACACACACACACACATATATATATATATATATATACACATACATACATATATATACATACATACACATACATACATACATACACACACAGTGATTTGTGATGAGAAATGTTCCAATACTATTTATATTTTAAATTGTCTATTTCTATTTCAATATATTTATATATTTATTATTTTAGGTTATTAAAATACACTTTTATTCCATAATCTATCAATAGTTATCTTTAAGAAAAATACAAAATCTAAAAAAGTGAGGGTTCTAAAGCGTATTTTTTAAATAGAAATTCAAATATAATTTTTTTTACTCACTGCTGTTGAGGTCTATGAGGAAGACCCTCTTGAGATGCCGGTGGTACACCAGTGCAGAGTGAACCCGTGAACAGGACTGGTGGTCTGTCGTGAAGTCACAGAGATCTGGATTCCTCCCAAACAAGTAGTATTTCTTCTCATCAATAATCAATTTCTAGAGAGAGAAACAATGCAATATAATAGTGTTGAATCATAATTGCTTGTAGACATACAGACCACATGTTGGGCCCATCCATACATTACGTGAATGGTAGAATGCACCATTCAGTAAATCAGTCAGGCTCAGAACAATAGTGTAGTAATTAGAGATTCATGGTTCCCACTCTTTTTCCCTGACAATAAATCTGAATTTCCATTACCTATAATGAACTGAAAAACAGGCCACCAGAACGACGTCTGTGTAAAAGGGACCACCAGTGTAACGGAGAACCCCGTTTTCCCATGCAGAGAGCGGATGCATTACTAGACGCACTAAAACCCAATGGGCTCTAGTGTGCGTCACCAGAGCATCCATGAGGTGCCGGAGTTATGTAACTCACTTCACAGCCCTACTGCCTAGCCACCATTAACACCAGCATGGTGACAATAAATAAAAACTTTAATGTGATGATATTTCAATGTTTGTTGATGCCACGCCCAGAAACATTTATATGAATGGCAATTAAAATGTAAAAATGCTTCAAACTAAATTCCATAATATTTCACGATTCAACCCTGACTTTCCATGTCCGGAAAAGACCTGTTAAAAATTCCATGAGCAGTGGCAACCACTGCTCAACAAATGTTGTTGTTCTTTTCTAGTACTCTAGACACTAGAAGTCACAAACTGATTTCCAAGGCTTTCAAAGTATATTTTCAAAGTTTATTTTTTCAATGCTTTTTTCTTATTGGACAGGGCAGTGAAGATAGACAGGAATAGAGTGGGTGAGATACAGGGAAGGATCGAAAAATGGCCTCGGGTCCAATTTCGAACCAATCTCCCAAGGCACAGGAAGTTGTGCAACAGGTAGCACCTGTTTTCAAAATGCTTGAATCGTTTTATTATAGTGGTGTATAGCCTAGATGTTTTCCAACAGTATTTATGTTTAACTACAATTGCGCTGCAAAAGGATGCTAGGTGGGTCAAAACAACTGGTCTAGTCTAAACCTGCTTCCACCCAATCAGTAAAGTATCTGCTGTCTGGGAGATGTTTGGTGTCGTGTCACACTGACTCACTTATGACGTCAGAGGAACAGAGCTCTTCCAGCATCATCGTACCTCACAATGACCGTGCGTTCAGACCAGAGCCGGCAAGAGTGTCAAAGAGACCGCAGGTCATTCACTTTCAACGGCAGCCACAGTCTCTTGCAGGCGAGATGCTGCAAGATAATTTGTCTTCGGCGTCAGGGGAAAGTTTTAGTCCAGTCAGCTTTACGGTATATAGCTATCACGCGGTTTGGCGGCAACAAATTGGAATGTAGAAGTGCTCCGCTCTAGCCAATTCTACTGAACACAACAGGGTAAACATTGGGTCCCATCAAACATTAGTTCCCAACCAGAACAGAGAATAAATAAATTGGCGTGGCGGGTTTCCCAAATCATTTATCATTAGGCTATTTAGTTAAACAAAATGAACTGGAACAAATACATTAGGCCAATTTTACTTACCAACCGGTAACTAGAAATTTCCAGACCACTGAAAACACAAAATTTCAACACCATTTAGGCTAAAACAAAAAACATATACTCACTGTAGACTAAATGCAAGGCGCTCAGCTGCCCCATTTTGACAGCCAGCTGGTCCCTGTCCAGACTGAAATATCTCTTGAACCTGTCGTGGTCCAGCCAATCAACTGCTGCACCAGCCAGTGACTCCCCCTGCTGACAGGCTTGTAGAGCATCTTGAACCCGGAGTGATCTCCGATGTCTTCTCCGCAGGTAAAGCAATTGCAGTAGGCTACCAAATGCAACCTTTCCGTGATCCATTGTCATATTACACATTCGATAAGCGCCCGACTATAGGCAACATTTTCCCTTTAGAGCCTTTTCCCTTAGCAGGAATGCAATGAAACTATAAAACCAGCACCCTGTAGTGAAGGCTACACACAAAAGTATTTTACAAGGCTATACTGTAGTGAACTATGAACTGCATCTTGAAATTGTACTTAGCAATTATCCTACAGAATAATCACGCCACAGAAGTCTTAGACCTAGTTCATTTTGTTTGTTTCATTTGGCCCATTATCTAACAGAAATGTTAGATATTTGACGGATGTTTAGGTCATCCGTCAAATATAAAGTGAAGTAATACATTCTGCACAAAGATATCCGTCAACGTGTTTGTTTGCGGCCCCTTTTAATTAAAGTCTGCGAGACCGAATGTTGCTGCTTGTTTAGACTACGTCAGAGCGACTAGGGTGTCCAGGATACTTGACGACGTCATCGTTGGCAGAGAGGCCAGAGCAAACGACGCTCTCGCCGGCTGAGGTCTGAACGCATGAGTTTGCCTCACGTATAAACTGTGTTAAAATGCCTTGCCTTACCTCCACTAACTTGTCTCCTTTCACCACATCCAAGTGGAGTCCAGTAGGTGGTTTTCCTGCCCTGGCAACACAAGGGTTTGACATTTGATCAAACACTCAAAGACATTTGATGGAAATACATACCCTTCCTGGGGTCCACAGGGGAAACCCCATAGGAAACACCAAGCGAAACAAACACAAAACACACAAAAACAAGAAACTATGAAATACAAAAAAACACATATTACTCTATTGTCCCAAATGAACAGACATCAAGTTTTTCTTTACTGACATTTTAAACCTAGTATTATGAGTTTAATCAATAAAAATAGGGAGTTCCATTCATTTCATTCAAGAAATCACTGAGTGTGAAGCAAGAGAGACAAGAGAGTAATTTTTTACTGTTTATAGAACTATACAAACAAATGTTTGTATGCAAATGTAAACTATAGAAAATAATCACAAAATAGTGCATCTATAGCTGTGTATAGGTATACGGTGTGTATACCACCAAATAACCTAAACAACATGTAGTTGCTTAAGTCTTGTCAATGGGGACAATACTTGATTAATTTAATCATATCTAAGATTATTGTACATAGCTCCATCAATTCTTAATGGATGTTCATAAAGTAAATCACTTTGGTGTATTCTATTGTTTGGACAGGACATTGTCATGGGCATGTTAAGTAAGTTCAGCTAGTATACTAACTAGTCTACAAGAAGAATTTCCTGGAATTATTTCCTCAAGCTAATCATAAAACTCGTATTTGTGCAAAAAAAGGTGACAAAAACCCCTGCTTTGGCAACGTGGTACTCACAGACTGTTGCTGTCAGTAAAATGACTTTGGGTTTATTAGCTAATTGACAAAAACCCTCATATCAATTATGACCATAGCATCTCACAATCAAGTTAATATTTTGATTTAATACAGATACATAGTTTTCAAGTCACAGTCTGGGGGCACAAGGGCATTAATCTGAACTCTACCAGCCAATCTGTGAGGGTTAGCAACTTTGGTGCTTAAAGATGACTTTAAAGTGGGTGGATCTTTGGCCAGACCGCATGAACACACTAATGCCAGTTGGCTCGAATTTGTGCCAGTGACGCAGAATTACAGAACTCTGGGCCAATATAAAGAATATGTATTACGACACATGTAACCTTGAGTCCTATAGGAATTATGTGGAGGATGATACATGCTATATCCTTAATGCAACAAACGAGCCAAGTCACTAGCATTGATGCAAAGTGGAACAGGGATTTAGGTCAGGTTTTAACACTCTTTAATGACGACATAGAAAGTAATTGTCAGAGTAGGCTACATTGTAGTCTAGTCGCCCAATGAGAAATATGTTCAAGTCCATGTACAGACAGCAGCCACCACATTTCGTTACTGTGCCGTAGACTCATTCTGCCCGTAAACAGTTAGTTGTAAATATGCCATGGCATATAGTTTCCTTAAGACAATGTCATTAGATCACCAAAGTTTGTTTATGCTCCAGTAGGATATCGTATGTACCGTGGTTTGACCAAGCCAAAGCCGTAGGCTACACTATTCAACTGCGCTAGCTAGCGATGTTTACAAGATCTCCCATGATGTCAAGACTTCTTTTTACAACGCAAACGAACCTTAGTCAATAGGCTACACATTTGCCAACGATGAAACATTACATGTTCATTTGCAACATGCCATCGCAACTGCCCTAATATATATTCAACAACGTGCACACTTTAAGCCCTTACCACGACGGGCATTCAAAAGTAGGTGTGCTCGTGTTGGGGTTTGCTGCCATCTTCGCCCCCTTCCCGTTGAATTCTGGGAAAACAAGTTCAGCATGCAGATCCGAGGGGATTGTAGTCCATTTAGAAATAGGCGAACGACGCTGATAAAGTACCCAAGACACTTTTTTGAATAATCAGTCGTTTTAACAGGTATGTTTCATACTACCATTAAACAATAATGATTAAAGACTAGAAAGAAAAGTAGTTAGGCTAACCATTAAATTAAAAAATACAATAGTTCACAATAAACCTAAACATAAACAGTGAGCCTAATTAAAAATTATAAATGAACACACTAATACAACATAATTGAGGCTGTCACTTCTGTGCATAGGTGCCTATAAATAACATGAGCCACCCATGTCAAACTACACAGCTAACCATCTTCCAGGAAGATAGTCTGTAACCATCCATCATTCTGGAATTTCCACAGAGCAAAACATCAGGTGTCATCATTTGTGGCCTTGAAATGTCCATCAGTCGTTGAGTAGATATGACCTTCACATAAGAGAAACTTCAGGGAGGTTCTGCAGAGAAAAAAGGTAGGCTATGATTGTCAGTATTTGTGTATTTGTGCAAAAGGCAATGTGAACAAAATAAGATTATAGACTAAAGAGGCTACTTGATGGCTGGAAGGTCGAGATATTGAAGGGTCGTCCTAAGAGCCCTAAAACTGATGCCAATAGGGTGACGGCAGCTCTTGATTGCACTCAAAACCTGCAGATACAAAGATTTGGATTTTAGCATACCTTCTTCCAGACAGTCAAATAAACAGCACCACATGCTCAGGTAGAGTATTTAAAGATGGGATTATCCATCAATCACTTAAGGAGATGTTTCTATCCCTCCCCCTTACAAGTACCTGAGTCTGGATAGTTGACAATCCATATGGTGTTGTGTCTTTAGGATGTCCACCACTATACATGTTGCTCGGCCCTCCTCCCAATACACCCCCTGTCTGGCTCACACACATTTAACATTACTAATTGCAGCAACTGAAGACCCATTTACTGTGGGCTGTCACACTGACAGTATGAGTCTAAATACCTCCCCAACAGAAATGCCAAACAGCTTCATATGAGCTTGCACCACTTCCAGCATGTGGGATGTGAGCTCATTCAGGTCGTCAAGACAACGGCTCTTGAATGCCACTAGTGACCTCTGACCCTAAAGCAACAGATACAGTATAGTTGTTCTAACTTAGACCAGTGTAAAATGATACAGGAGTAATATCTTAAAACGGCTGTTACATTAGTGTTGTGTAGATTTCCTGACACTTTCACATAAGTTCCAGGAGAGAGAGGACATAATAGGCCACGGTCCTGTAATAGATTTGAAAGGTAAGATCAAAAATCCAAACAAGGTGACAGACTTCCATTTGGTTTTGCATTTAAACAAGCCTTAAAGACACATGTTCAGTCACTAGCCTCTGTGTTCACCCATTGCAGCACAGTGACAGGTGAGCTAGTCATGTCATCCACAGAGTACTTGACGTTCATCGACGAGGGAAGATACGCTCTAATAACACCCACTACTGATACCTATAGTGAGAGAACACAGTGAGAACACACACACACACAAAGTGTTTGCAAAAACACAGTAGTGTGCAGATTCTCATTTTGAAACCAATAATGCTGATAACAATAACATAATTTCCTTTGTGAAAGCTGTACATATCAGGAACAGTAAATCCACCTGGTTTATCTCATAGGCACCTATTCTGAAGGCATCACAGACTTCAGTAGCAGACAGCAGCTGAGACACTGTGCATGGCAGAATCTGGAGCGCTGCCCTCTACTCCAGAGCAATGTAAACAGTACTGCATGTTAGCTTGGTTCACTTACATGTGGTTTTGCATGAAGCAAATTTATATTGAGAGGCTAATGGTATATTATTGTCTCAGTAATGGAAGCATTAAGAGATGCACATTGACAAACCTTCATCCTTTGTGGGCCAGTGCACCCAGAAATCATGTATTTGTGGCACACGTGTCCTATCCAAGAGATAATTCATTTTATAAACACACATTTTGCACACAGAATTACATTGGTAAGCCATAGGCTACAGCTACATAATCAAAAAAGCTAAATTATATGAGAAATATAAAAGATACCTTGGCTACACGAGACAGCACAAAGGAAATAAATGCCTTAATGTCAAATTAACCTGCAAATGTATATATGAGATATAAACTGTGCTATATAATGGAATTAAACCACATTCACCTTGGCCCCAATAGCTTCTTAAGGCCATACACACCAGGTGGACTGAATCACATTAATTAGAATGCCAGCTAAATTAAACCACATGAGGCCATTTGCATTTCCCTCCAATCTCATTTTAAAAGTAAAGATATGATCTATTTCATGTTTTTTAAAATTTAATTTAATTTAATCTCTTAAAAATATTTTACAATCATATGATTTGTTCATCAAAAGTGGGAGGTTTGAACTGGCTGTGCATCCCTGGCCATTTAATATCTAATGCATCTAGTCCATATTGAGTGCTGTGATTTGTTTATTGGGAAGTGGTTATATCTAACATTTCAGTCCAAACAATCCAGTGTCAAAACATATTTAAGATTAACCACACTGTATTATCAAATTCTTTTATACAGGGCAAGGAGAAAATGATCACATTGACAGTATTAAATGTAATATAACAACCTTTTAAATTGAAGTACATTGAATTAACATGTAAAACATAAATAAAAACACAACACAGAAATTCACATTTCAAACCAACAATGCCCTTATTAAAAACTGAGCACATACATCAACCTTGTTTATTCCCTGTAGATTTTACACAGTATTTACACATGTGCAAAACAAATGTGATAGAACCAGTCACTGGGTGGAACCTTCAAACCTTTCAGGCTTAACATTTGTAAAGCAAGCATCTATAAATAAAACAAGCTATTCATTTCCCTCTTTTCTTAAGGGAAGGGGGAGCACTACCCTGATAAGATTCCCATCATCCTCTCTTCCAATGAGATGATACACTCATATCATAATGCTGCACTTCACACGTGATCAACTTTAAGCACACATTCTGGCAATATTGTCAGTGCAATTTCAATGGGCTAATGAGGCCACTTTAGTGAATGTGTCAGAAATTAGCCAAACGGGGAGGGAATTGTGGAAATAAGGCAGTCTGTAGCTTCTTTACCACAATGTTCAGTGAAATATTACATTATCTAATTTATTTATTTATTTCTCCAAAAGGCTCAGTTTTTACAGTATCTCAACTCCTGTCTTTGGCACATTTTGACCAAGAAATACCTCAATTCATTAATATATTTACACATTTAGCAAAGGAATATTTAATCCCTCACATATCAGCATGTGTAGTATTGAATGCTACAGTATAGTCTTACAGACCTTATATCGCAGATAGGCTATATGTCACGTGAAAGCAGATTCTCTGCCAGTTTGATGATGATATGACTTTACGGGGAAATATTACGAGCCATTGTGATATGAAAACTTAAGTTTGACCTGAAAAGGCAAAATGGGGACTCGATTGTGTGAGTGACCCTCTGCAAGCTTAATAGGCTTAGAATTAGTCTGTCGGAAGCATGGAGAAAGGGATTACTGGTTAGACTTAGAGTACAGCGAGTTGGGGCTGACACAGTGAGAGGAGATCAAGTTAAATACAGTTAAACAGTATTACACAAATGAGAGAGGGGGGGCGCGGGGGTACAAATCCTCTGGCTCGTGTGTGCTGGTGTCTAACCCCTCCCTCGCCCTTGCACCCATTCCCTGAAGGTGAGAGGCATGCATAAGTCGACCGCTGCTTGACAGTGTGCTCTCTTGGGTTAAAGAAACACTGATGGCAGTTGTCATGCCAGCAACAGCAGCTTGTTGCAAAGCTCCTCAATATGACAACGGGGTAGCTGGTTGCAAATATCAAAAGAAGCACACACAAAAGTGCATTGAGATTCACTATTTCAATGAATCTCTCTAGACTCCCCAGTCCATAAAAAAATAAATAAAAGAAAATCTAAAAAAAAAAAATTCTCTAGCTGAATTCATTTTAAGTCTTGAGTATTCAAGTCACAGCTCTAGGTTTAGGCAACACAGGAATTTCTCCATGTTTAGAGTAAGCAGCTTGTTGTCTTCGTTTTGTTTTCTAATAAGTATATGCAGGCTGCAAAAATCTAATTGCTCAAGATATTTCACTTGAGGCCAGGAAACATTCTGGTGAAAATATTAAGGGTGTTTGACTCTTTTGCATTGGTTTATACTGGCCCACGTCCACCAAAGAATAACAGGGAAGGAAGGAAGGGGTAGGGGATGAAAGCACCTGCTTTCTGGACACTTGACCCAAACCATCAATCCTAAATCCTTATCTCCAAGACCCGGATTATGTCTTCCGACAGACCCTGCAGGGACAATTCTGCTCTTACTTTAAACTGGAGATGTGTGTCCACAAATTCTACTGAAGTGTGTGTGTGTGTATGTGTGTATCATTACTTCTTTACCTGAGAATTAAGGAATCTGTACTATATGTCAAGATATAGTTCGCTGGAACCATAACAAACTGTTTCGTTTAATCTGAGAGTCATGCTAGTAGTTACAATACATTGCAAACTGCAATCTCTTCCTAATCACGATGCAGGAAGTTACCCAAGCTTCTGTCTTAGCCACAAATGCAAAACATCCTGTATAGTACATTGAGCTTGTGTGTGTGTATATGTTTACATTGGCCCTTATAAACCAACATTAAAACAATCACAGGATACTGGTATTGCATTGGTAATAGCACCGTGTCTAAGATATAATTTGTGGACAAACATACTTCGTCAAAGAGATCTCAAGTCGCCTATCAATCTGTGTGGCATAATCCTGCTGGAGAGGGGGGGGGGTGGGGGGCATGGCAGTAGCTAGGATGTTATTAGCCTGAGAATAAGATGCAGATCTATGTAGCAGCAGCTAATGCGAAGACACCTCTCCCATCAGCACCGATACAACACAATCATACACGCTTGCACAGTGAACATTCCCACCCCAGAGGGCTGGCGGTCATACTACACAAGAAGGACGATGCGCACTGTTGTTCCCCTGTACAGAACACCAACACTTGCGGCCCGTTGTTTGACCAGCTAGGCTAACATATAGGCGTGCATGTGGCAGTCTACTGTGGCGTGTGCCTCCAGCTGTGCATCACGTATCCCAGTCCAGCTCTCTGCAGGCGATCTGGACTAGTCTAAGCTCCAGCTCGAAGGCGTCGGGCCTCTCCTGGGGGTTGGCCGACAGCATCTCTCTGATCAGCTGCTTCATGTGGGCGTTCATGCTCTTCTTCCTGGCCGGGATGAGCAGCTCCATCTTGGGGTTCTCCAGCAGGGCCTCTCCCAGCGGCACGATCTCCGAGCCCTGTTGCACGTAGCTGCCCAGGAGCTCCTTCTGGGTCTCCACGTCCACAAAGGTGATGCGCTCTACCATGGCCCAGATGATGACGCCCAGGGCGAAGATGTCCGCCTTCGCCGTGTAGTGGCCCTCCCACACCTCGGGGGCCATGTAGAAGTCCGTGCCGCACGCCGTCGACAGGAAGCACTTGTTGACGCTGGCCGGCTCCCCGGGGTTGAGGCCGGACGCCGAGCACACCTTGCTCAGCCCAAAGTCTGCCACCTTTAGGGTGGGCTCGGAGGAGCCCTGCGAGATGAGGATGTTGTCGGGCTTCAGGTCCCGGTGGATGATCTGGTTGCGGTGCAGGAAGGCCAGGGCGCTGCCCAGCTGCAGCATGAAGCTGGTGTTGGTCTTGCGGCTGGGCTTGCGGGACAATAGGTAGGCATTCATGTCCCCGCCGTCACAGAAGTCCATGACGAACCACAAGTAGTAGGCGCAGCACGGGTCAAAGGTGATCTCCCCCTTCAGAGAGGTCTCCACCAGCTGCCAGGTAGCCAAACAAGAAGAACACATTGGGAAAACTTTACGAATAGATACATTTGATTAGATTTGATTCACAATATCTGCGTGAATCTGAAGTGGTTCCATCGTGATTAGTACCCTCAGGGGCCCCTGGGCACTGTAACGTATGGGGCCCTCCTTCTCATCCGTAAAACACCCACACGATAACAAAAATATTTACACCAAGCAAACGGCAGGCACCTGACAGAACCTTCGCCCCACCATACAAACTATGCATGCACACACACACCATACATATTTACTACCAGTCAAGCTGGCGTGTCAAATCACACACCTAGCTGTAGTCCAGCTGAGCAGGCAGTAGTATAAGTTTACCTGTCCCGTTCGATAAACCAAGTAGTCTGACCTCTTACTCACAATAGCATACAATAATTATCTGATAGCAGACAATAATTCTGAAACATGACTCTTAGAAAAACTGATACTGACTCAATACAATGTAAACCACCTGCTATGGGCTCTGTGCCCACTCACCTACCAATCTATGCACAATGCATTGCGGCCTGTTCCCAATCATGATTTTGTAAAAAACCTGTTTATTCTGATTTGATAATTATCAAGCTCTTTTGTAGACTTCTAGGTACTAAAAGAGAAAATATGTTTTATTTCTCCCAACACTGAGGGCCCCTCTCTGCCCAAGGGCCCCTGGGCACATGCCCAGATTGCCCATATGGTAGAGCCGGCCTTGCCGTTATTGTAGCCTCTTCGTTGCCTAGAGACACGGTCGAGCGCAGCCGTGTCCTGTCTGAAGGGCCTGAAGAAATCTGCGCTCAACTCAGAGGCTGTCGGCAGCCTGTCTGAGAGGGTTTTAGCCTTGATAAGCAGGCAACACTGCAACAAAATGAAAGTGTTAAAACTGCTCAACAGTTCTTCTCAAAGACAAGGAAGGACCTGCGTACCTGGCCACTGTACGGGCCACCCTGACACTACATCAACAGTAAGCAAAAATGAACAAAGCACTACCACCTCACAGATCTACTTGAATAGAAAACCAATCCTTGTCCGGCATTTACAGTAAGATTACTAACTACACTAACAATAGTGGGAAAATACTCGGGCTGTAAGACCCATCCCCATTGGTTACGATTGGACAAACACCCTGCTGTACGGTACCATACTGTAAACTGTAGTCTCACTGTCATGATATCTCGTTGGAATTGCACATTCCCGAAGCACATCTAATGACAATTGTAAGGGTGCCCAAGCATTCACTTAGCGTTAAGGTGCCCTGTGAGAACGGATTCTAAACGTCATCTACCCCAGGGCATAGTAGTATGACTAATAACTGCTTCTTTTGTGGGTCATCAGCGGCTTTGTTTGTGGGAAGTCAGGTGTTGCTAAGGAAAATCTGGAAATCTGATTCTGATATTACTGACGAGTGATTGACAGGTGGGAAAGGTCTGTTGGAATGCTCGGCTGTGAGGAAAGATGTGACAGGTAAAGCAGTGTTTCTCCAGCAGCTTTTGTATTCGTGGCATGTCTGCAGACATCCTTAGTGGGCCGTCTTGCTCTGGCTAGTGTTTTTTTAATCAAAGCCCTGCAAAAATCCTCACATCTTTAAAGCCTTCACTTGGAGAGACACAGTCCATTTCATCTTGCTCAGAATCCTCTTCTTGACAGCTGGCCACAAACCTATGAGGCTTCATCCATTTCGAATGAAAAGGACATGTATTAAAACTATGATCAAATAGAATATCATTTTGTTGGACACACAGATTTGTATTGCATCGTTAATTAAACAGATAAACAAACAGGAACATGTCTAAATTATTACCCTTAATCTAAATGGAAAAGGTTACAGTGAGTTAATGGGATAAAAAATAAACTGGTCCAACTGGCTTTTATGCCAACTAACCAGACAATACAGTCGACTCAAATATTTACACGGTTGGCAAAACTGACTCGGAACCCCTGCTGTAAGCAAATGGGCTGCAGAGGGTTTGACACCGATAGAGGCCTCTGCTAAACCTAAAAGAAAGAGATGCCATTCATCACACAGAAATGGTCATATGGTCAGATAATTCTCCCCATTATTGTTTGTTTTGTGCAAGCGCTCATTGGAACATTAGAGAGGCGGGGGAGAAAAGGGGGAGAACAAAAGCACTCTGGGAAGGTGTCCAACGGCAACAGGGCAGAAAGCTTAACGAGCGGGGTCCAGACAATAGCACACGTGCCTCCAACTGACTAGAATCACAGCAGCAGACCTTTTCACTGCACTCGCCGCCAGCCAGCGGGGAGGTGCTGCAGACAGGACTGGAGGGCCCCACTGGAACCACAGTTCTGACCCCAGCACTGTCATGCATAGTATGGAACAGTCTCTCGCATTCTCCCCGATAAACGCACTGCACATATATCCACAGCTACGTTAAACGCACAAAGTTAGGGCTGCAGCAACAAACGTAACCTTTATTGCTTTTATTATTGCTTATTCTATGTTTAGTAAATTGTTAATAATAATAATAATATATCATTGTATAGTATTATAAGGCCCTGATAACCACTGAGGCAAAGTGTCACCAAACATCTGATGTGTAGCGGTGTAATGCGTAGCTCTCCCTTCTCTATGATGACACTCTGTAACTCACACAGACACGCCTCCAAATCAACTACCGAGAATACTTCTGCCGCCAGCTCAGAGGGGGAACAGCATGACTCTTCATTCAGTCTCTGTTCCGGAGCAGTGAGGCGGAAGGAAGGCACAAGATTCCTGCATTGAGAACGCAGGCTCGTCTCGCCCGGAGTCCCGCACACGCATCTAACTGGCCTAAGAGTTTTTAGCCAAAAGACACAATGAGAACTGGCCACTGACAGCAGCAGAAAAGAAACACGCACTTGAGTGTTGGAATAAATCTAAATGTACAATTATTGGTAGGGCTGTCATGATAACAATATTGCAATACCGATGTGTTGCTAACCCAACCGCGGGGGGTGGTAAGCAACCACCATGGCGTTGCACAGTTTCATTACAGACTGAAGCTCTCCGTCATGCACTTGACCACTCAAAAGAAAAACATGGCGATAATACCGCATACTGCGCTATTGAATACTCCCAAATCCAAACTGGAAAATTATTTAACCGAGACAGCCCTGGTTGCATTTTTTTTAGAAAAACATAGAGCCGTTGCGAAAAATCATACAGAAATGTATCGTATTTTACCAAGGCAAAGATGTTTGACATGATGCATGAAGAATGTCATCGGTGCACTGTGTAATCGGGCGTCACGTGAACTTTTCTAATATTGTCATGCCTACTGCAGACACACAGATGCATTTGGCTCAAGGTGTAAATCTGATACAAGAAAAAATAATAATAAAGACTGTGGTCCAAAAAACATTAAACAGGCTAAAGAAAAGACACCATCAAAATGTGCAAGGTTAGCAAACTAGAATCTGTCCAAAGTGGCGGGGCAGTGTGTTTGCAAGCTAGGGTAACATGTAATGTTAAGGAAGTGAAGCAACAGGAGGAGTAGTCCAAATGTTAGCAGATAAATACACTGCAGATTACTAGCCACATCCTTTAGGCCAGGTGTGCCATCCCAAACCCTGAAGTGCAAGGTGCAGTATAACACATACTTGCCAAGCACTGTAGGCATAACCGTGACTGATAGGGAATGCTGTCCTACATCTGGTTGTACCTTTATTGGTACTTTATTGGCCAATTTGTCTGCACCTTTTAAGTAAACAGCAGTGTGCAGCTTCCAACAGAGCTGCAGTCCTCACCTCCATGTAGAGTGGGGACCGGGATCCATGGCTCATCCTCTGGGCCAGCTGGTCTCGCTGCAGAACACATTCCTCCAGGTGGATGACGTTGGGATGCTGGCTCTGGATGCTGCTGAGGGCCCAGAACTCACGCAGAGCCAGCTCCACGTTCTCTGGGGAGTGGCAGCGGATCTTCTTCACGGCCATGCGATCTCCGGTGCGCTTGACCGCTGCCTCGTACACCACGCCGTAGCTGCCTCGGCCGACCTCCTGGATCAGCTCGTATTTGGGCTGGCTGCTTACCATCCTCTACTTCACTGGGCAGACAGAGAGAGGCCACAGCAATGTTTGGAGGTGGACTTTAAACATATGCACAACGTGCAGGAATGCTGGTTCACAGCTGGTTCTTAATTCACACATGGAAGTGGAGCTATGAGGTTTTCACAAGTGTTGAAAGTAAAGAGGCCTGTTTGTGTTCTTAGTGAAGAATAATATGGCAAGAATACATATGAATAACCCATTTTGATCTTAGTGGTGCATTATGGGCTTTTAAAAAAGCAAATAATCATAACTTCAAATAATAGTCCGGCCAATAAATGTAACCAGCCTTTAATTGAAAGGTGTCTGTAGGGGACAGGGGTTTAATTATACAAAACCCTTGCTAAGAAAATATTGGAAACATGATCAAATAGATTATTTAAACCAGTATGAATATTATTTGTATGTGTTGTAAAATGTAATTGAAAAATAAATACTCTAGAGACTGCTTGCTTAGTGCTCTCTCCTAAACGAGCAATAGTTAATTTCCGGCTCCACTCTTTAATAATATTCGGTGCAGTGAAGTGGATTAAGACACACCTGCCAGTGAATGAGCAACAAGCCTGTAGTGCCCACATACGGCGTATGTAAAATAGGATGAAAAGTCTTAAAAGTATATTTTGTAGCCAGGAAATGAAAACCAGCATAACCAACATGTTGCAGGGCAATGAGAAAATGTTGTGTGCAGTCGAGCAATCTGCGCTGGACAAGATTTACATCCTGGATTATTTTTCATGAAAAACGTTTGAATCTTTTGATCGGTGGACCTGTAATTACAGACTACAGAAAGAAATATAATAGTGGAACGGACACAAAGGCTATTCTGATTTATGCCCGTTTCAAACTTCAATGGTAGGGAGGGAGCAAGTCTACTACGGTTTCTCTCTTATTTAGGCTACTATGCTGTTACATTGGAATTATCAGTAGTACTTCGGAGCTCAGTTTTAGAAAAAGTAACAGAATAAATGAACAAATCTAACATGTGTAGCGCATGTGCTGGGCTACTTGCCAGGCTTCTGATCCAAACCGTGGTCATATCTGGTTATTAAAGGAGATATTTCATGCTCCTTCACTTGATGACACAGTTCCTTGACTTCTCAAAGCAATGTAGTTGACCATCTTAGGTGAAAATACCACATCAATTATGTGGAATAGCACCATCACAACCTCAACTCTTGAAAAACTGTCCAGATTTCAGTGACTGTTGCTTACAATTTACACACACACAATATGACAACGCTTTTACAATTTAAAAAATTTGAAAAATATATTTGAGATCTGTGCTTGACCTATGCATCTTAAATTGTGCCTAGCTCAAGCAGATGACCCAGTGGGCAGAGGAATTGTAACTTATATTGCGCTGACGGGATGTGCACACCTTTGCCAAGCCTGCCTCGCCGGTGTGTCTGATCGGTGGTCTTCTGCTCGTGTACCGAGTGCCCCACACAACCACACGTGCCGATTGCATTATATACATATAATGCTTACTTTGAAAGAGACATTCCCACAGCAAGTGGCCAGTCGCTAGAAATACACAATCTGCACAGTCCTAAAAGCACTGAAAACATATTCTGCACTAGCTGCTAAATTAACATTTTTACTGACTGTATTGCAATAATGGGTGTTTTGTTTCCATTTCAGAAATTGCAATATGTGTAGAGCTCTTTGCAAGTAAGTGGCATAATCAAGGGGCTTAGTCCAAAAAGAAGGAATTGTTAGAACTCCTTAATTACTGTGCCTAGGCAAAAGCTCACTTGTGATGCCTGTACAAACACCAAAAGCAGGCTGCACTTAAAGAGCTTTCAGCTGTCAGGTTACACTCTGATTTTGTGGTTTAAGCCAGAATTAATTATAAGATCACTACCTGTAACATTTAATTACAAAAGCATGTCAACATTGGTTAGGCCTACTCTCCAAATTCACATTCACTCACATTGACCCAAACAAAATGAATTATGAATATTTTATGAAGCACTGAAATCTGACCTGAAATCAATTTACTGTTCCCAAATTCCAATCAAAGAATAATGGGACACCATGAATAATTTGTTACAGAACCTGAATTCCACATGATTAATTCATAAAACGTTATGAATGCTCAATAGACTAGTACTTTTGATAATAGTGCAGTGATTAAGTCTACCTGCTGCAATACATAAAAAGGTCAAAGGCCCTTGGCTTTGTCATAAGACATGCCACAAGTGTATTCTCTAGTCGGTTATAGAGGACATGTATGGCCGCATTTACCGCATGTCTTACCTTTGATTATTTGAATTAAATATCTTATTATTTTACTTACTCCGGGCAACTGACTGACAATGTTATTGTATTGTATTTTTCTAATTGGATTTGTCATGTTATCCAGACAACTTACTTTAAAGCATCAAAAGCAAACTAGCCTGGCAACACCAATCAGAAGAGTAGAAGTATGCAGCAATAATACCCGATAATTAACATTTTAATGTATGGAATTAACTGTCACGAAATTAGTTTTCTATCGTGTTGTAAACAGTGCCACGCATTAGTTGATATGGAATTGTGGACAACATATTTGCAGCATAGTATCACAATAATCTACTAAATTGCTTATACCGTTGTAGTATGGAACAGTTTGACTTTTACCGTAGGCTATGCACTATATGCATGCAGGACTACAACGTAAACAAAACGTATACTCATTAAACTACTAAAATGAATGTACAACGTCGACCAGAAACACTGACAGCATGATCTGTTAACTTTCATACACAAGATAACGCACTGCTAGACTAGACCAACATTCATTTATTCGTCAATGGCTGTACAGAAGCATGGGACAAACTGACGGCCCAAGAACGGTGTTAGCCAGTGAGCTAGCTGGCTAGACAAGGCAGTAAGTGATTGGCTAACAGGCTAACAACAGCTCTGTGGCCTGGATTACGTTAACTACTACCGTTAATATTTTGGGTTAGCTAGCTAATGGTGTGACACTATGGCAGCTAACAAAGAGTGCCACCCCAATCCGTATTGATATGATAGCATTATTTAGCTGCACCACCACGAGTACCATGAAACTTTCGATTCACCAAAGTAGATTTGGAAACTTGGGACGCGTACCTTAGTGGCTAAACATATGTTTTACACAGTCATTGTAACGCTGTTTATAGAGTGACTGTGTGTTATCATCAACACCTTTGACAGACGCAACGCAACAGCGAGACTAGACAAAGGACCCTTGTTCTGGGGATGATAATAATGGGGTCTTGGTAACGAACACCACAGTTGTATATTGGCTCACCTTTAAATCTTCTCACAGGCAGGGTTCATTTGTTGTCTTCCTCACTTTCACTGGCAGCCATTACCGCCGCAAACTGTTTGCTCTCGCGTAGTCACACGATGCAGCTGGAGCCCGTACTGCGAGCATGCTCTCCGAGAGGCTGCAGCGCGCATGACGTTTTTTTTAACCCATTTTCCTTTTTAGACCATTTAAGCCTTGCCAGATAATATACACAGAGAAATGCTGCCCCCTCTCCAAGGCTTTCTCCTGTTGGAAAAACAACTTAAATACAATAGGCCTAGTAGTCTACTTAGTGTGTGCGTGTTGTCAACGATGCCACTCGTGTTGTTATGTGCGTGCACGTTGCAGGCATAGGTCTACTGTAGTAGGCTATTTCTATGTTTGCAGAGTATATATTAGCACACGACTTGCGCAATGACACCATGACGCAACGGATCTATAGGGCCATTGAAATATGAGTAGATGATAATCAATATGAATTATGTGGCAATTAAACGTTTTATTTAGGACTCTGTCCTATCACTACATCTACGTGTCCCAATCCTTTGTGATATTATGCATGCTTAAAAGTTGTCACCATGGCATGTGTCCTATATCCTTTGAATCTTTAAACAGTATTGTACAGACTGTTTTTACGCACAGTGTTCTCTATTTCTTACAATAGTGTCTCAATATAATATTCACCTGACACAATAAATAACAGAGTGGACAGGCATAACCTGCCACACAAACATTGCCACTAAGCATCTTATGATTGCAGGCAGATTATAATATACACTTTATAAATGCTAATAAATGTCAATCACACACATAGCCCATATCTTTTGATCATCCTTTAATTTCACATTGCATTGCAGCTCAAATAGACTATTGAAAAAGTTGGAAAATGGTCTGCATTCAGCATTGCCTCAGATCAGGCTACATACAACAAGAGGTGAGTACAGCCCTGAGCACAAAATAAACATACACATCACCACATGCAGCTAGAGGTCAGTTAATATGAACATCTTCTAAAACTCTGCCCAAAGTTTCTTGTGTTCACATTCATGGTAGTATTTGCATGAAACACTTGGCTGACATGTCCCCAGAAAGGAAAAACCATTGGATGTGTCTACTCTGCTAAGGGTAGATATAGTTGTTCAGTTCAAGAGTTTTAGGAAGTGTACCTCTTAGGATTTGAGTACAAATATCTCTCCATTCGCTGAAAGTGATAATAATCTAACATTTCACTTTGGTCTTTGATAAAAGGTTGAGCAATATAATTCACAAAACTGATACAGTAGACATAAATCTATAGGAAACAACAATAAAAACACAAATTCAGCTTGAGGTAGAACCCATTGCATTAAACAGGAAATGTAAAAAGTGTATAAATACAAAATCACACAGTATTACAAAATGGTTTTCAGATTTGGAGCGCTGCTTCTGTAGCAGCGCAAACAGTCTGTGTTAAAACCATATTCTAAAAAACATCCTGAGGTAGACTTGTATAGATATTTGACGAGACAATTCATGTCTTGGTCACACGAAAGAGCAATACAAACTAGATTCTCATATGAAAAAGAGGCAAGACACATACTAACTGGCAGAACATTGAATAGATTAGAACATGATGCATGGTAATTAGCCGCCAATGTTATGCAGCGAACTCAAGCACATAATAGCAGCAGCAATGACACTTGATGGTGATCAATACTGATGCCCCTCATACACAGCTGTGAGGGCTTTAGAACAGTCGCTGTTCCCTGTAATCTGTGGGCTCACATAGCAGGCTTTACTAAAACTCTATTCTAACTCTACACTGACTACCATGCAGTAGCAAAACAAACAACATTATATTAATATGGCGATAAAGATGCTGGATATTTACAGTAAGAAACAAGCAAACAAAAACTTTTCTTTTTTTCTGTTAGTGACTGCTTGTTTTAACTCGGTATGGGCAAATTTGACAGGAATCTTGAATGTCATTTCTGGATACCAGAACTAGTATCAGCTGGTTCACAAGCATCTCACAGCAGGACAATAAATATCAAGTGCCAATAATGAAAAAAGTCATTATAAGCAGGTTTCTAGTCAATGTTTACATGATCGTAATGAATATCAGGAAAGGCAACCATGTTGTTAACCCCCTCCCCATTGATTTTTACACTGAACTTTTAGTCACATTGAGAGATAATTCAGTTTGCAAAATTAAGACATGTTGAAACGCAGTGAGGCTGAACACAACCCCATATAATTGTGATGTTTATATTTAGCCTATCCTAGATTCCTTTGTCAAAAATGCACAAGTTCAGGAATTATGAAACAGATATTCATGTCATAAGCATGTTCATGCGAACTTAACCTCCCTGTGTGGCAATTTCATGAGAGTCACATATTTGTCAGATTGACACGATTCAAAAGGTATATATGTATTGTACTGTTGTTAATAATACTAATAGATTACTAATAGGACTTCACGTGTTTTGAATCATGGCTCAATACAAATGTCCATCACAGAATAAATAGTCAATGTAAAAAAGGAGAACTGTTTACAATTTACTGGTGAAGTCAAGCCTTTCTCTCAAGGTAAATGGTTAAAGACTTTGAGTATTTCTTCCATAAAAATAATTTTCAATAAAAACAAATTACCTTCCAGCATAACCTCTTGATCCTCCTTTGCAGTATCTAACTGGCATAATACAATATGTTGGAATATGAAAAAAGGACCATGTTGCACATACTTATTTGCAAACAAAGCATGCTGCTCTTGCATAAACATTCAAATAATAAAATGAAAACCGCTCAAAGTTCAGCCACTATTTTTAAACCAGTGAAAATAACAATGATATTTGTGCAGTTATGTCTCTGGTAAAATAATTTCAGTGGACTTTGGTGGAGGTCATTTATAAGCAGACCTCGTCGAGACCATTACAAAATGGACCTTATGAGACTGCTTGTCTGGTTGGCATCTCTGGCGTCAACATTCACAAAATATAATAGTTTAACATTCACTTGGCCAAAAGAATTTAAAAAGATCACCATCAGTGTCCAATAAAGGTCCCCTGCAAATGACACAAATGACTTCAAGCTCTACAGTAGATAAGATATTTGTAAAAGACTTTCTCAACATTTATGTTTGATTGTATATTTAAATCTTTTAAAGTTTACTATTAATATATGATGAGTCATTATGCTATAATTGGTATTTTTGATGTTATTGACCCCGTCACGATCGTGCTGTGGGGAAATGGCTTATCTGTGCACAGATGTAGAGTGGCCAGGCTAACTGCATGTTGCAGACTCAGTTACCTAAGCACATATTTCCTGCTGGGATGCAAATCTCAGACCTCTAATGACTTATGATCTTTAAAGATGAGTCAAGGATATCACTATACTTAGGAACATCCTTATTTTTCTGATTGTTTCATTACACAGCTAAGACACTTAGCCTGTCTAGGCAGAAACATTAATGACTGAAAAGAAAATGAGAAAATGAGTCATTTTTAGTTTTTACGGTTGATATGTCTGTTGTGTTTTTCAACTTAATGCTGAGCTACTAAACAATGAGCATGTCTGTAGAGACCTGCTATTAAACCTGAGGTAGTTCATTCTTTAGGCAGAAGATAGGTGAAAATGAAAGACCTCCCTGAATCATTCAGTCAGAGCTTCCTGCCTGGGGGGCATGGCTCAGCTCTTCTTCGCCGCTCACCGCTGTCGTTCCCTGAGAACCCTGTGAGGATTGCTGTGCTTTGATTGGACAGCTGGCGACCATGTGGGAAATACTCTGACAAAAATGGCACTTTTTGGGCTGAGGAGGAAGCTGACATTCTTTGGCATGGTGGTCAGGTCCCCCGCAGTTATAGCATCTACACAAGACGAAACAAATGAATAGCATCAACTTCAAATAGATACAGAGGATTTTAGTAGTTATATAACACTTAACAAACATAGCAAAAAATACATTATTATAAAAGTGTGCGACAGAGAACCTTTTATAGTTGACATTGCATTATCTTGCCAGCAGAGGGCAACAGAACACCAGACAGGTTCATGGAGGTTCATGAAGACTTTTTGCCCTAATGGGAATACTGTGTAGTGTTTAGCTGACCAGTTTGTTAATGGTTAGATAAGCAAACATAAGAATCACATTCTTTCGTCCAGCCATACTTCCTGAATTCAAACATTGTAGCATTAAATAGACAATATGTAAATACTTTTAAATGCTTAATATAATGATAATATATGTGCATAAAATATCAGTGTACTACTGATAAGCCTGAGTACTACTCAGGCTTTGTCCAATCTTGTGGTTGAAATTTGCATCCAAGCACCCTAGTGGCGTGACACATTCATTATACATATGCCCTACCCATAACAGGAGGCCTACAATGCTTATGAAATTGTGATAATAGATCTTACTCAACTAAAAAAGACACTGTCAAGCAGCATTCTACAAGCATGATTAATACAATGTATTTTTATGACCTAATAAAAAAAATATGGATAATACAAATGTGTTTATTGTTTATGCTTATGATATAGTCCTAGTAAACCTGAGGTTTTGGGATCTGGGAATGAAATCTAGTCATGTATGGTATAAAAGATCCACTTTTATTCTCTCTTCAGTCTTTCTCCCAACCCACAAACCATTCTTCCGAGGAGGAGCGTATCGATTGATGTGGCCACTAGGGTGGGAGAAGCAGCCCTTTGTTTCAATACTACAGTGACCTCTGAACTCTGACCCCTGCCCATGCCTCTCACTGGCCTCCCCACCACCTCATTTACACACCACACCCCATGGTTGCTATGGCACTGGTGACCTATGAACCCTCTGAGGCACCTACATCTGTTATCAATTAAATGGATAGGATCCTTTCCTCTCCTGAATTGAACGTATATGCTGGGAAGCATAGAGGCAAAATGGAAAAGGAAGCAGCATCTGAATACAATCAAATCTGACTGATGTTTAATGGCAGCAAATTGTAGGATTTTTTAAAAGGCTGCACACAATCAGATGCTATTGGTGAATGTAATAAGATGCTATTAAATCAACTATACTCTGCAGAATAGCCCGGAATTAGATTTTCTAAACAAATTATCTACAAATCAATTTCGTTTCTGCTTACAGTAATAATTGATTGGTTTTCTTGTTATTTGATTTTTGTTTGTGCTAGGATGACTATGTGGCTTCCAGGATAATTATCCTGGAAGCCACATAGAGCTGGGGGTTGGTGAGTAACTGACTTCTGATGCCTAGGAAACAAGAGATCAGGTCTCCTCTGGAAAGCACAACAAAGCTTCATTCAGTTAGTAAAATACTTCCTGGTTTGAGTATTTTGAAGATGTTGCCTTTATTGTGAGGTTACTTTCCCATATGTAGGCCTACCCAAATGGCATTGCTCTTAGAACTAGATTTAGCTTTGTTTTTGTATTGATAGTCACCCTATAGTCTTTAAAATTGAGGAGTTTTAAGTCTGTCAATAAAGGTGACTAAAGGTAAATATTACTGTTTGTAATATTTTTCAACTCACCTGTCTCCCTTGGATCTGCGTTTCTGGGCTCCTTTGGGTCTTCTCTCACTGCCCAAACATGGAGCTCCATTGGGCCCAGTAACCCGGATAGACTCCAGACCTTTGGAGGATTTCTTGAATGTAAACTCCACAGCTTCTCCCTCTTTCAGACTTCGGAAACCCTCCATGTGCAGTTTGCTCTGTCAGTGTTAAGAAGGAGTAAGATATCATATCATGGTTACGCACAGCTGCCACACAGAATGTTACTATTACCTTTTCTTTCTAAATTCAATGCAATACTTATGAAAGTAACATTCAATAAGCTTTTCTCCAGTTGTTTGCCTGAATTCTTCAGCACCGCTTGCCATATAAATGCAACTATCTGTTTTCGTTTTTTTCTAATACACCAATCTGATAAATCTGTCTGATAATTTCAACAAAACTGAGCTACATTATTAGAAACCAATTTTGCACACTTTGACCAATTTGCATATTAATGCATTGATAGAAACATCTAGAAGCACTCGCTCACTCAGAAGACCTAAATCCCCCATCAAATCCAATCCTATTGACAGCCCAGTTAAAACATCAATGCTTTCTCACACCCCTCCCCCTCCTGCAGGATATTGTGTGTGTGTGTGTTGTGTGCACGTACGCGTACCCCTTCCCCCCAGCTAGTTGAAGCATTCCAACCCCAACCCCCCACTCGTCATTGGTACCACCTCCTCCAGCCAACGTGTCTCCAAAATGAGTCCATCTGGTCTCCCAAACTGACCACTCCAATGGAGAATGCTGGGAAAGGCAGTGGGAGGTCCACATTCCTAGAATAGACACCTATAAAGTATGCACCTTCACTAAAGGCCTGCATTACATTATAAAGTGTTTTTCATATTATATATATAATGGCAATACATGTTACAAAGCGTATACGTTTGTAACCCTGCCTGGGGACAAAAAGAGAATTTCCCCACAAAGGCAAACGTGAGCAGGCACAGGGTGGTAGCATTTCACTCAATACAAATATATTCTTTCTCTAACTTTTATACATCCCCACCAGGCTTAGTGCTGAAGGCTTTACATCAGTGTTACCCTCTGTTACAGCTATTATGGTCTCTCTCCTGAGTGACAAGCACAAAATCACAATTAGGGATGTTAAAGACAATCGCTCGGCTTACAGCTAATTCCAAAGTGTCCGCATGTCGCATAGACACACATAAAACGCTTAAACTGAAATGATTATATTATATTATAATATTTAACTTATTTTACAGTGCAAGAATCCCACACACACACACACAAATACACATTCAACCACAGAAGAAGAGGAAACGTGAAGAAAAGTCAAACGAGAGAGCGGTGCATGAGATCCTCCATCCACTCCTTGCTTGTAATAAACTGAGATGTGGTGGTTGCTGGGAACTGTAGCATGGCATCAGGTAACAGCATCATAGCTCTCTCGTGTCACCGAAGCCCCAAAACAGGCATCTAGTGCCGGCTCCTTTCATGTCACGATTTACAACAATGTTAGGACAAAGTAACCTGAGCTTGCTTGCCCCCACGTATATGAGCTGGGCCGAGACTAGTGACTCGTGCTCTGGGTGGGCTTATGAGAACTACATCCCCCGATAGCTTAATGACTTTATAGCAGGAAACAGGACAGAGGAATGAGCCTTGTTATCTTAACTCAGGTTAACCCCCTTTTAAAATAGAAGAATCTCTAAGCCCAGGCCTGAACCTTTTTAGGTTTCACAGTAACCCTGTTCTTTGCTTTCTTCTACAGCAAGGTGTGGGATAGAGGTGGTGTCTTCTGGCTAAATAAGCCCATGGTCGAGCTAATCTTCAATGTATAGCCCCAAACAGTTGAGACACCATTGGATGGTTCGCATTCCAAACAGTTTTGTTTCAACTTGTTTACTTTTAAGGTTTGCTGGCTACTTTGACCCAGGCTCCAACCTTGTACACTGAACAGCGGCTTGCGGACATTTTGTTTTATTACTATATTAAACCTAAATCTATTTGAGAAGAATATTTGCTATGTCTTCTTTTAACCAAACAACTAAGGACATTCCCTCTCAGTTTAATGTGAGATTGTGAAATAATAGATGTTTGAAATACACAATATAGGCCATATTCTTGCCTAACTATATTATTTGAATGAAGTGTGGTAGTTATGTGGCTCATGTGATCCAAGATTATATTTGAAAATGTCATCAATGTTGGCTATGGCATATTATGTAATTTATAGATATCTGCAGGAATCATTGTTAGAATATCATAAACTCTATATTCTGAAAAAAAATGAAAAAAAATGTATTTACTTTTTTCAATAGGGGTCATATGGATTATAGCCTATGTTTAGTCATCTATCATTTAAAAATGCAACAGTGCGTGTGTAAATTAAGGCGACATATACGCTGTAGGCCTAAAACACGGCGCAATAACATATTCGATCCGTATTAAGAAAGACGAGACGATGAGAGAGTGTTAAATAGACAAGAACTCACTTGGTGAACGAAGACATCGACAGGCTCGTCCAAGACGTGTCCGTCTCGACTTGTCATGGACAGAAAGCCGAAGCCCATCCGCACGTTAAACCATCTGCAGACCCCGCTGCCTCGGAACAAGCCCGCACCCTCCTCCTCCGCCTCCTCCTCCTCCTCTTCGCTCCGGCCACAGCCTCCTTACAGAACAGAGCAAATGTGATTCAATCGAGATATTTTGCGATATATGTCGATGAAATTATGGTAATTGATCATCATGTCGTTAGCGGGAAAATACAGGCAAATATATGACCAAGTGCTTACTAAGTTTTTCAGCAGGATGCGACATGTCGCTGTTGAGTAATGCCAAAAAATGCAGAAAGAAAATACTATAAACATAATCAGGGCCTGTCGACCTTTTCGTAATTAGGCTAAAAGTATAAATACAAATATGCTACACCCAGGCCTTTCAAAAACGCACAACAAAGACATAGCATTAATTTAATGAATAATTAACAAATGAAAATGTAGACCTATAATGACTTTTTTTTTTCACGTGGTTTATTGTTGGCTGTATAGGATACAAAGACATGCCTCATAGTCCAAAACACATAGGCCTGCTGTGGATCTAGCCTGTTATAATTTAGCTGCCAGGGAAATCAAATAATAGGCCTAAATGCATAATTCAATTACACAATTTCCATATTTAGAGGACATTTAGGACTCAGAAAATATATTATATATTCTAAATGGCAAAACATTTAGACTACACATTAACGTTTGATAGAATCACATTTAAAAAAAGAAAATGCATTACCTATTGTCATATTTCATTCCAAAACGCCACAGAAAAACTTCAAGGCTACAACTGGCTACAACTAAGTTTTTTATTTAATTTATTATTATGGTTATAACGGGCTACCTGTGACAATCAGGGCCCCTATAAATTCTCCTCAGTGTCCTGGTTTACCCTCTGACCAGCAAACCTCCCTCTTCTGTGTGAAGCCAGAGGGCAGAGAATATAGGTCTAAACAAAGGCATACTTTCTCCCTGACAACAAGTCATGGAAAGAAGTCTCAGAGAAGATTTCTGAAAAGAACCTCTACATATGAAAGAGAATACAAGGAAACTCGAAACCCTGCCCTCCTTTTTGTCTCCCTTCCAAAACCAATCTCCCACTGAACCTCGCAAACATCTCCACCGCATAAAACATTTGCAAAAGGTTTACCTTCTGCCATGGTGCGACGGGGTCCACACTCCACGAATTCACACCGAAACACACAACTGCGTGCTCATCATCCGTGCACGTTATTTTGTCAATCCTGTGGAAGAAGGTGTTTTTCCTGTTTCCCTCTCTTTGCACAATACGCACAACCCCTCTGACCCTACACCTATAATACGGACCCCCACCTTTTCGGTCAAGTCCACGTGATTTCCAATCGCAATCTTCTCATAGAGAAATCAGGCATGCCAAATGACAGAGAGAAAGACCAATCAGGATTGGAGTATGCCACGGATCTCCTCAGGGCCAGTGGGATCCCCTCGTTCTCTGCAGCCTACCCGTCGCCCACCCCCCAACACACACACACACACACACACACACACACGCGCGCGCGCGCGCGCGCGAGTGCAACAAAAACACGCAGACTCACACAGCGCCCAGGGCGTTTGAAAGGATATTGAAGTGGTTTTGCGGAAGCCATTCAAATTAAGCCTTGCCCTACTGCATTCCAAACCACAGTGTTTCCAGTCAAAATGCCATCTAAATCAACATCTATAAACCCGTATAGGCCCACACATTTCACTAGTGTTATACGCCACACTTTCCCCGGAAGGGAGTTTGACAGCCTAAATGCAGCATATACTGTAGCACTCCACACCAGTTTTAGTAAAACTGGTTCTAAATCATTGTATGGTGTAGCGTGTTTCAACGCATTCGATTATATAATTATATTGACATTGTACTCAATGTTCAATGGAGTTAACACGGAATCGAATATTCCTTAAAATAAAAATAGATCCAATTTCATTGTAGACCCATCGGGAAAGAAAGAATAGGCTACATCTAGACTACATTCTCCGCGCATATAGGATACAGCCTATTTCTGTAAAAAAAACCACCAATAGACTTCGTGGTATAGGCCTAGGCCTATTGAAGAAGATTAAATTGTTTCCAGAAATTTTAAATCGTTTTACGCACACGTCATTATGTAATAGGCCATAGGCTTTTTCTTTATTTATTTATACATTATTACTTTAAAATGTTTTATCTATAGGCGTATATCCAACTGTCTCATTATAACATAAAATACCATTAACTGCTTGGCTGAGCTGTGACACTGTATACCTACTATTCCTTAGTGTCAGATGAGGACATTGGATACGTAACCAATTTAGTAAATGCCGTTCATACACACTTCTACCAAAGGGAAAGCTTCCGGGTAGCCATCTCCAGGTGGCATATTACGTCTTACGGGTCAGTCACACTTCCTGTAAATGAGCTGACTAACGGGCGCCTTTGTTTAGTGCGAGCAGCCATGTCCACCTGTTGCTATAGGATAACATAATGCTAATCAATCTAGCCATGCTCAAATAACGCGGTCGTAATGAATCGCCTTTCAAGCTGCTGTGTAGAAACATGCAACTCATTATATCACCATAAACACTAACCCGAACGCAGTTACCCCCACCCCAACACAAACAGCTGACTCATGTCTCTTCCAGAAAGCCCAGGCGCGCTCGACACCTGCGAAACTACACCGTCAGGTGCTCGTTGGGGTTTAATGACATTTACGTAAGTTAGTGTGTAAAAGAGGTAAAGAGAAAATGCGGGAGAGGGAGATCGAGAGAGAATGAGATAGAGAGAGAGAGAGAAAGAGAGGGGGGGAGGTAGAAGGAGAGAGAGAGAGAGAGAGAGAGAGAGAGAGAGAGACTGAGGTAGAATGAGAGAGGGGGGGGG
>JAODLL010000003.1:1442927-1453238 GCA_026546735.1 Forbesichthys agassizii | reverse complement strand
CAGTAGAGACTTGTGTCCTCTTTCAACCATCTGTCTCATACAGACACACACACACACACACACACACACATTAAACTTGATTCACTCAACTCATCCCAGTGTGGTGTGACTTTTCATTGTAATGAATGAACTGGGAAGGTCCTGTCTTTGCCCTTGTTTGGATGCAAATAGCGGGCGGACTGAGATAATCCTGTTACAGGTGGAGGGGGGCTGTGCCAAGCTATTACCATGCCTGAGGGAAGATCGGCTGCTATCTTCACGCTTGATGACTTTGCTGCTGACGTCACACCTTCAGGTGATGGAGATGCAGCAAATGTAAATGTTAAAAAACAAAGGTTGTGTGTGTGTGTGTGTATTTGGCACCTAATTTGTGTATAGCTCGGTCTACTGTACTATGTTATTCCATGTTGCACTGTTCCATTCAGTTGTATGAAATTAATGACAATAAAGTCGATCAATTATTAAGTATGGATATGTGGTATACATATGGTAGCCTACTTTAATCTTCATGGAGTCATAATTGAATGCCACACCTTGAACCCTAGCGGTCTCCCCAACTGCTAAGAAATCAGTACAAGTATATGTGTGAGCTCTGTCAGCCATCGTGCTGACATCGTGGCAAGGAAAAGGAACATTCCTAGAGAAAGGTAGTATGCATCAGTGGGTTGAGGGCTGCTGATCACCAGTTTTGGCGTCAATAAAGGAAGGAGGAGGAATATTCAACGAAATATTAAATTAATAGCTCTCATAATCATACTTGATATAGATTAATAATAGTAATTAGCAATGCTCGTTGGAGTGCCGCCATGTTGGTCGTATTGGCTGTTATTGAGTAAAACAAACAAATAAAACAAATAAAATGGAAAACGAATAACTCAAATATAGGCTAATAGTGAATAAATGTTTCCTGCGACGTGATGACGTGTTTTGCAGGAATGCGTGTGATTTGCGGGTTAGTTAAGGGAGGGCTGCTGGAAGCGGGGGTGAGACCCAGGCTTGCGCGCCTCCCCTTGTATAAATACTTGAACTCGCTCGTCATTCCTCCTCTTTCTGTTACCTGTCTAGGGGCAGCAGCTTTTTGCGGCGGACAAGAACCCGTAACACCGGTAAGTGGCCTTCATTACCGTTTGGGGTTTGGGAGTGTTTGTGGGCCGCCTTGTTCTCTATTTGTTGTTTGAAGCACCGGTACGCTTCGTTGGGTTTTAACTTGAATGTGACTTTTCCCCCTGAAACTTTTGAATGGTCTCGTTATGTAACGCAGGCTTAACCTGTAGCTGTTGGGTGGCTGATGCCGTACGGGTCGATCTGAGATTGCGCGTTTGACCAGCTTGTGTTGGCCACCATCATTGCGTTGTGATGTGAACTTAACAATTTGAGCAAATGTTCGAAGGAAATCTGTTAATGTGGGGGAGGGGAGAGAGAGACCCGGTGAAAAATGGAACAAAGGGCGTCAGGAAAGCCTTGTTCTGAGGATGCTAGAAAGGAATTTATCCTCTCTGCGTGTAGAAAACAACTGTACATGTCCATATGCGACAGCTGGGGAGTCCAGACTGAATGTCACAAGACTATTTTGGAATCTTTCTGTAACTTTATCCGACGTGGCCCACGACGTAACACGTGTCGTCTTTGGCCTGTAGCCGACTGAGGCCTAGTAGTAGCCGCCTCTTGTTACTTGCTCAAATCTTTGTCAATCACGATGTTTCACCGTGTAACGACGTATTGTCGTCTTTCCACACAATGAGTGCGGTGCGTTTATTATTTATACGGCTGAGACCGATGGCCAGTATGTCATTTATGACGAAAATGCACGTCAGTCACCGGTCTCCCAGCTAAACGTTTAGCTTAACAGCCGTCTGTCGTCTGTGGCATATGCTGACGCGAATGTCGGCGACATTAACGTGATGTTAACTTTCCTCAGAAACTAAAGCAACAATGGGAAAGGAAAAGATCCACATCAACATCGTGGTCATCGGCCATGTCGACTCCGGCAAGTCCACCACCACCGGCCACTTGATCTACAAGTGCGGAGGCATTGACAAGAGAACCATCGAGAAGTTCGAGAAGGAAGCCGCTGAGGTAAGACTTGTTTATATTTTTAATCTCATCATAATTTTTAAAAGGTTACCGCATAAAACAAAGATGGCGTCACAAGCGTGCCTTTCTGAACCATCGGCCCAAGGGCGTGGGGTCTGTGCGCGCAACCGGGGGCGTGGCTTAAGTGAGAAATGCATAAATGGTGACTGTGCACATTGTTAAATGGAGGCCTCAGGCCTGCTTAACATTCAATGCGTGTTACATAGTTTAGTCACACTAGACATTTAATGTCAAATGTGCTGTAACAAAAATGATCATAACAATAGCAATAGCAATCATAACAATATAAAAATGATTGTGCCTTCCCTACAGATGGGTAAGGGCTCCTTCAAGTACGCCTGGGTGCTGGACAAGCTGAAGGCCGAGCGTGAGCGTGGTATCACCATCGACATCGCCCTGTGGAAGTTTGAGACCGCCAGGTACTACGTCACCATCATCGACGCCCCCGGGCACAGGGACTTCATCAAGAACATGATCACCGGCACCTCCCAGGTATGTATGGAGCATATACCGTGCATGTGATTGGAAGGTCGAGTTCCACCATACAACAAGCTCATGTGCTCTATTACTGATACAAAACGAATTACCATTAATGTGGTGCTCTTGGTGATTAAAAACGCCAGATGCGTGTTGTGTTTCGGTGACGTCTAATTGAGTTTCTATCCCCCAGGCTGACTGTGCGGTGCTGATCGTGGCTGGCGGTGTGGGCGAGTTCGAGGCGGGCATCTCCAAGAACGGGCAGACCCGCGAGCACGCCCTGCTGGCCTTCACCCTGGGCGTCAAGCAGCTCATCGTGGGCGTCAACAAGATGGACTCCACCGAGCCCCCGTACAGCCAGAAGCGCTTCGAGGAGATCACCAAGGAAGTGAGCACCTACATCAAGAAGATCGGCTACAACCCCGCCACCGTGGCCTTCGTGCCCATCTCCGGTTGGCATGGAGACAACATGCTGGAGCAGAGCGAGAAGGTAAGCAGTTGCATGCTATATATTTTAAGCACTACTGATCTACATCTGAATTACAGTGTTGACTAAAAGCTACGCTCTCTCCCGCCTCCTTACAGATGACCTGGTTCAAGGGCTGGAAGGTAGAGCGTAAAGAGGGCAATGGCAGCGGCACAACTCTCCTGGAAGCCCTGGATGCCATCCTGCCCCCCAGCCGCCCCACCGACAAGGCCCTCCGGCTCCCCCTGCAGGATGTCTACAAGATCGGAGGTAAATGTTGTCTACCACCACTAGGCGTTTTCCCCAGACAATGTTCTGGGGCGATCATTGCTTTGTAGATCTCTGCCTGCGCCAGTGTGCCTGATTCAAGTGAATGGGTCACTATCAGTGTTTCTAAAGACCACTTGTCCTAATCGGGTGTGTGGACGCAAGGAGGCCCTGAAACATGCAGGGCAGCAGCCGTCCAGGATAAAAACTGCACTGATTTACCGCATTTACCACGCCTACTAACCTGACATGCCTGAAGGATTGTTAGTCACCACTACATCTGGGAAGCAGTCTATTGAACGTACAGGGCAGGCACTATATTAACTTTGCTGTTTGAATGAACAATTTGGTGGTTATTTGTGTCGACAAACCTAAACGACACCTGCATAGCTATTAGTATGATGCAGACTTGTAAATTAGGTTGCTAAGACACATTTTCAGTGATTTCTAGGTTTTACAGACCAAATTAAACTATGGCTTTTAAGTTTCGCAATAAACTGTCTATACATCAATCAGTTATGACATTCAAATCACTAGCATGTAATCTGGAATAACGAGTTATGATTTATGATCATTCTATCAAAGTTAATTGCCAACCGCCTTAAAATGTTAAGTCAGGCTAGCATTGTAATTTCTAAACAGCCATTAACTATTCCGTAAGATCGCTAACTCTGATGCCCCCTCCTGGCAGGTATTGGAACAGTACCAGTGGGTCGCGTGGAGACGGGAATCCTGAAGCCCGGCATGGTGGTGACCTTTGCCCCCGCCAACGTCACCACTGAGGTGAAGTCCGTGGAGATGCACCACGAGTCCCTGACCGAGGCCATGCCCGGCGACAATGTGGGATTCAACGTCAAGAACGTGTCCGTCAAGGAGATTCGTCGTGGCAACGTGGCCGGTGACAGCAAGAACGACCCTCCCATGCAGGCTGACACTTTCACCGCTCAGGTTTGTGCTTTATTTAACACTCTGCTGCCCATTTAGGCAGAGTTTAGCATTACTGCCTCCTACAGATCACTCTGAGGATTGAAAGGAACCAGGTTCCCCAACTAAAATACCCTTGCCCCCCGCAGGTCATCATCCTGAACCACCCCGGCCAGATCTCCCAGGGATACGCCCCCGTGCTGGACTGCCACACGGCCCACATCGCCTGCAAGTTCAGCGAGCTCAAGGAGAAGATCGATCGCCGCTCCGGAAAGAAGCTGGAAGACAACCCCAAGACCCTGAAGTCTGGCGACGCCGCCATCGTTACCATGACGCCCGGCAAGCCCATGTGCGTGGAGAGCTTCTCCGACTACCCTCCCCTCGGTGAGTAACGACTACACAACTTCTGTCAAAATGTTAGCCACTCTCGCCATCAGACACCATGTAGAAAAGACAGTTTAAGAATCCTCCATGGAATGCTGTTAAAGGCCTCAACAGCACATTTGGAGGGGGTGAAGGAGCAAACTGCTAAACTGTAACCTATGAAGCTAATGTGGCTAGTTGCACACATGCTAGTTAATGGTTGTCTGTAAGGTTTCAACCCTGAGACCATGTCACAAAATTAAAAAACGCAGTTTTGTATGTACATTTTCAACTGGCTACGCACCCATTGAGTGTTCCCCTGACTGGCCCACTAAGACGGCCAGCCGAGTGCCCGGACCTGTCTACAAACCTGTTAACACCGCCTCTCACCCTCGCAGGTCGCTTCGCTGTCCGTGACATGAGGCAGACCGTGGCCGTCGGTGTCATCAAGGGCGTGGACAAGAAGAGCGCCAGCAGCGGCAAGGTGACCAAGTCTGCAGTGAAGGCCGCTAAAAAGTGAATTCTGCTCCCGCAAGCTGCTCCTCGGGTCAGCCCTGCAGGCCCCCTCCCTGCAGAGGAATCTCAGAAGAACAACCTGAGCTCATTGTTAAAGGACTGGTTAATGCTGATTAAAACCCATCGTAAAAGTTTTCGCAGGAAAGGAAACCCAAACAGGGATATAAAGTGTGCATAGAGAGGCATGATCTCGTCAAAAGATAACTGCTTTTTCAGTTTAAATTTAAGTTGGAAATGGTTGAAGAACTGATGTTGATGCTACAAAATGATTGGAAGAAAGCTGCTCGTAACTAAATAAAAGTTCTTTAAAAAATGCTTTAGCTTGACTGACCTCTTTATCCTCGTAGTTGGGATGTCTCAGCTCTGAAGCTTGTGTTCCCTTAGATGCAGCTGTTAACCATGTAATCCGTGTCCAGTGACGGGCTGTCGACATCCAATCGCTTTAGTGGGGTAACTGTTGTCTAGCCAATAGCGCCTCAAATTCTGTGCGACAGCATTGCTGTACAAGGCAGAGCCCTCCCTCTGCTAGTCGGTATAAAAACTCCACACAGATCATATTCAGTCCTTTTTTTCTATCTTCTAAATCGGGACGTCCTTTATAGCTGACTGGGCGCAGGTTGGTGACCATGTTTAATTGAAATGTTTAAATTTGTAAATGCAATGTACACGAAATGTCGCATGGCTGGGCTTGTTCTGATGCTAGAGACGATAATTGTGCCATGTCATAGTCTAATGTGATTATGCCCATGGAAGTTGCTATATTAAACAAGCATGCAAGCTCACCTTATCGTCCTGTCGAGGTGAAAAGTTGAAGCTATATTCAATGTGCGTCTCGCATTTTATTAGGTTAAGTGCCGAATTTGAGTAATGGTAAGCTTGCAGTTGAAATACAATCAGGCTTGGACGCTCAGTCGCATGAACGCGCCTCTTGCCGCTGCGCGTGTCTGCGGCAGACAACATGGCGGTGCGGCATTACTAACATGGAGGCCGGTTTAGGCACATGGCTTACGAGTCAAAAGTTAACCCTTCATTATGCGTGACAGCAGAAATGTAGCGTTACTGACAGTCGAGTTATGTCGATTACGCATTTGGATAAATGGCGTCTACCAAATGCCGTAAATGTATATTGGCATGTTTCTAATGGTACTGCCTGGTCATTGTCACCAGTAAATCAAAATGGGAAAGGAAAAGTTCCATATCAACATCGTGGTCATCGGCCATGTAGACTCCGGCAAGTCCACCACCACCGGCCACTTGATCTACAAGTGCGGAGGCATTGACAAGAGAACCATCGAGAAGTTCGAGAAGGAAGCCGCTGAGGTTAGTCTGAAGAGCTCTTCAGACACTGACGTATTGGAAATGGACATTCTGCTGTGCAACTGTTGTCCGGGTGTGGTGAATATCATCTCTTGGACACGAGCGACACAGTGTACATAAATGTGTACTGCCGTTTACCACAGTTGAAGTGGTAGCCTACTGTAAAAATAATCTTACCTAATGGTACCTTTTATTAAAAGACAAAAACCCATAACAAAATCTGTAAATGTAAAATGTGTCAGTATATTCTCATGGGGCATATTTCATTATCTGCTAGGCTACATAAGGTAGGTAAATCTAAACATGTTGTGGAAATTTAAATCCCGATCCCAAATTAAGTCTACACTAAATGGTAAGACTGATTTGTGATATAGGTAGAGTAATCAAACATGCTTTAGTGGTAGCAGGTTTACTAAAATGTATTAGATACAGGGTTGGGAAGTAACTGATTACATGTAGCTGATTACCAAAAAATCCAACTGTAATCCATTAGTTACCATCTGAAATATCTGAATCAGATTACATGTATTAAAAAAAGTATTATTACTTCAAAGACTTTCAAATATAATGGGGAATTTTCCAGACGGAATGTGCATAAAACAATTGGCTGTACTCTTATTAACCTTTCAATAAAGTAAATAATTGAAATGAGGTATAGATTAAAGTAGGATTTTAACAGTCACACAATTGGAAAGATTTTGTGTGTAAAATGTAGGAAATTTATTTGCATGGCATTTCAAAGAATTTTTAGGCATGTAATAATTTAAAAGTACTGGAAAGTAATCAGATGACGTTACTAAATGTAGGTAATCCAAAAATTGCATTACTGATTATAATTTTAGTCTGGTAACTAATAACTAACAGATTAGATTTCAAAAGTTACCAACCCAAACCTGATTAGATAGATATTAATCCTTTATAGGGCTTTCAAGTTAAACAATATAAATGTTATAGCCTGGCTCTGCTCGACCATTGCTCTCAGCTCAATTTCTTTTTGCTGAGTTTACTGTCTGGAAACCCTGTTCACATTAGCGTTCGCACAGCCACCCTGCTGGCGGCCCAATCAGGGTGAGGTAGTGAGATGGCATTTAAGTCGAGCGTGTTTCTAAATGGTGGTAGAGCTAGATGAGGCGTTAAAAACAGTTGCAGCAACGCTGATTGGTTCAGCGCTCCCCAAAGGTTCAACATTAACCAGAGGACTAAGCCCAGTAGGATGATACTACTGTGAATACTTCCCAATAGAGTGTGGCCAGACCAATCAATATTCAAGTGAACTGGGTACACAAGACTATAAATATTAGACAGAAAAATGGAAATTATTACAACGTAATTGTGAAAAATCTCGATTTAGATTAGAATAAGAAAAATGGAAGATGAATTTCATGCAAATACATTTGACCTTTAAGTCTAATAGCTGCACCAATATGTCTAATTGTAAATGTATCTGTAGCCTGTGTGTCAAAGAAAATACTGCAATGCAGTGTTTAAGAATATTCCCTACAGTAGATTGTAATGCTTTTTTACAGCAATATTTTACAGCAGTATTCTGAATATTATCCAGTATCATATTTACATAGGATAGGAGTTTATAGTATGCACTAGGGTGGATTGGGTGGCATAAAAGGGAGAAATTAATGCTATTATTAGTGGTCAAACAGTTTGTTGTGAGAAGCCACAGTTCTTTTGTAACTTGATTGTTACCAATCCCAATGAGCAGTTTGACCTCTGACCTGCAGATGGGTAAAGGCTCCTTCAAGTACGCCTGGGTGCTGGACAAGCTGAAGGCCGAGCGTGAGCGTGGTATCACCATCGACATCGCCCTGTGGAAGTTCGAGACCGCCAAGTACTACGTCACCATCATCGACGCCCCCGGGCACAGGGACTTCATCAAGAACATGATCACCGGCACCTCCCAGGTGTGTGTGTGTGTGTGGCATATACTGTGCATGTGACTGGCACCCATCTCACACACACACATTGTTGTTAGAAACATGTTTGCAGGATAAACTAACAATCAGGTGGTTTAGCACCAGGGGTTTCCAAACCTTTCAGCTCGCGACCCCCAACATGCCAGAGACCATCTAAGAGATGGCAGAAGAGCAACAGCTGTATTATTATTTGATAGTATTTTAATATAGGCTACTCGCATAATACATCAAAGTAATTAATAAACTGTACTACTATTAACAATGATGATGATGCTATTTCTAATTATTGTAAAATTATGTTTATTTTCAATAAATCATCTTGTGGTCCCATCCTCTGTCTCACGACCCCCACTGTTAGCAGGTGCTTTGGTCCAATGAAACTAAGAGACATCGAACGAGAACGCCAGCGTCTTTGATAGCTTCACACCGACGCAGTTGTCATTTTCCCGTCCAGCTCCCACGTTGTCTAAATAGCAAACGCACTTGGTGGTCTAAATATGAGGTGTGGTTTGGCGCATTGCTGTCTTGAGGCAGCGGAAAGCGATTGCTCGATTGACCTGCAAAAACCTGGTCTCAAGTCAGCGCCAGGCTCATTATAAATAAAATATCGCCTATGGAAGGTGGACAGCGTGTGTACACTGCTTGTTACACATACAGTGACGTACAGGAGCGCACAAATATCCAAAGTACAATGTGAAATATCAGTAGTGTGTGCTGGAGATCAAACATATTTTAAGAATCTTGATAGATTATCTGCTCCAGCACTTTTTCAAACCCGTCGGTATAATATTGCCTATGATGCAAGCATGCCTGGATTTTTAAAGGGAATGGGATATGACACTTGGATTGATTTATCATTACGGCCAAAACACATGCATGAATACTGAAAAAAGTAAAGATTGTTTTATTGTATGTTATGCCCAAAACACACACATGAATACTGAAGAGAGTATGTCCAACCATTTTCAACCATGCGCCCGGCGCACTGAGCGTTGATCTGCCGATAAAATAGCGCAGACCGTGCGCTTAGATCGTTAAAATAGGGCCCATTGAGTGCAAATACTGGCAGTATTGCAAGGAGAAGGTACAATAGAGGTTACTAACCCTCACAAGACTCCTAGCCGTTAGGCCAATAGACGAACACCCAGACCACTATCTAAATTAACACACATTGTTGTTATCTAAAAAAAACACACATTGGTGTTCAAAGTGGATAAAACCCCCTTGAGATACATCACATCATTTCGAAGACCAAACATCAACAGAATACAAGTAAATGTTCTTACAAAACCTCATTGCAATCTGGCTAGAACTTCACGAAAATCACAATTACATGGTCAAAATGACATTTATTTTCTAAGTGATATTGGTAAGTAAATAAATAAAATGCTTTTGTGGAAGCACATTTATTTAAGAGCCCTGGACTTTCAACCTCCATACAAGCCTTTCCAGTTAATGCAGATTGTACATCATATGTTAGCATAGTCAGAAATTAGCCTTAGGTTAGATTGGGATTCATGAGAGCAATAGCAGCCTATTCCCCCTTTTTACCCCTGCAGAGCTTTAACCCAATTGAGGATTGTACCTTTAATGTGGTATTCATAACAACAAGGGGCCACGCAAATTGAGCACATTTGGTTGGTTGGTTTGTTTGTTTCTATTTTTAATTTGTTATTGTTTCTTGTAGTCTGCATATGATCACATCTCCGTGGAATTGTTCATTCAGTTAAATTTCACAAGTCAGTGATATATATATATATATATATATATATTTAGATATTTTAACTTCATATCAACACAAAACACCTTGTGCTCCCTCAGAAGCTCCACCCCCTACGTTGCACGTGCATTGACAAGGCTGGGATAGTGTTTGTGTTCCCATTCACAGCCAGGGCCGTGTAGCAACACCGGACCTGGCATCTCTCTGGGGGGGGGGGGGGGGGGGGGGGGGGGGGGGGG
>JAODLL010000003.1:1414650-1435172 GCA_026546735.1 Forbesichthys agassizii | reverse complement strand
GCACATTTTATGACCAATTCATGCAAAACTCCACGTAATCCCAAGGGGTTCACATACTTTTTCTTGCAACTGTATTTCTGTTTGTTTATGTGCTTTTGTTTAGTTATTTATTTGTCATGTGCTGTCTTGTATTTTATATTGCTGTGTATTCCCCTACAATTGTGAAGAACTTTGTGATTTATATCTGTGAAATGTGTTATATAAATACATTTGACTTACTTACTTACTTACTTACTTACTTACTTACTTACTTACTTACTTACTTACTTACTTACATGCAATAATGAAATGAAAATCACAACAGCCGACTCATCTTTTTTTCTGTTTAGTTTTCTGTTCTTATTATGCCATCAAGTCTTGGTTGATTATTTCTTTCTCCTTCTTTTAATGCTTGGAATACATTGGGTGTACTGTATGAGCCATCAACGCTTGATAATTACTGGCCTACTGTGTGAAATGTAATGCACCATACAAAAACAAATAAGCACTGCCTCCTTCCAGGGTGTTGAATAGTCCTGAGGACCTGCAATCACAGGTGGAGAAGATCCACAACAACAGGATAAGGCTGGCGGAGGAGCTGAGGAGCGAGTTTGCCAACATGCAGCTGAACAGAGAGCTGAACGCCTTGAAAGCTGAACTGGGCCATCTCAATAAGATCCGTGATCAATACCTGCTGTATGTTTGGAGGATAAAGGTTTTTTCAGTAAACATGAATCAATGATGGAGATATTTGTACTGCTATACGTGTCAAAGGATTAAGATGTTCAGAGAGAATTGTCTAAATTCATGACATTTGGTGATACTGTATGTTGACGTCAATGCACTAAAATGTAGGTGCGCATTCAATTTCTATAGAGGATTTAATATAGCTTTTGCATGTGGCCTTAAATGAAGCTATATTTCATGTCTGAAACGTGTTCACAACATTGTTTCCTACACCATTCCATCGGTGTGGGACATGACCCATGGGATCTTGTGACTGCTGCAGGTGGCTGGCCCAGCAGGGCCCAAGTCCCTTTGGTGACTGCCTGGGACTCAAGAACGAAGACGAAGAGTGCGTGCCATCACCACTGCGCATCTATTACATGCTTTACTTCTATAGGCCTACTTTGTATTCTGTCACATTACATGTATGTCACACTATCACCATTGTCCGACAGCCTATACGCCACGGTGGACGGTGCGGAGGGCGCTGGACGAGGCCACAGCGATGAGCGCCGGTGGTACGCGGGTGCCATGAGGCGGGCAGAGGCAGAGGCTCTGCTGGAAGGACGGAGGGACGGAACCTTCCTGATCAGAGAAAGCGAGACGCGGAGTGGCTCTCTGGCCTGCTCTGTAGTGTGAGTGTACACCCATCACACCGCAACACAACGCTACGGAAGGCGCCCTCCATTGCGTTATAGCGTCCCCCAGAACCCACCAAAATGCGTGTGGGACACACATTCTCAGTCTTGTCACACTAGCTCAAACCACAAGGGAAAATTCTGACACAAATCAAGGAGTGTACCTGTAAAGGTCTTGGAGTACCATGTACCGGTACTGTATGCACATGATGATTGTGGTAAACGGTAGTCCCAGTGAAAGTGGAGCTGGAGTTAGTCTACCCATAGAACTAGATAGATAGGATAGATTAAAACAGCAATTCAATAAACACGAACATGCTGCAAAGGTCAAACATGACAGCGAGCTGCTAACATGTGGCTTGTTTTATATGTGCAGCGTGGACGGGACCGCCAAGCACTGTGTAATCTATAGGACGGCCACAGGCTATGGCTTCACAGAGCCCTACAACCTCTACCCCTCACTCAGAGACCTGGTCCTGCACTACAGGAACACCTCACTAATCCAACACAACCAGCAGCTGAATGTAACCCTGGCCTGGCCCGCTCTCAGCCAGCAGCCCAGCTGAGACACCACAGCACAGCATATAGGGGTTTGTCAAAGCTGCACGTATACTGTACAAATATTGCATTTCTGGTTAATATCATACAAATCCCAGGTGCCGAATTGCTGGACATTGAAGGTATTATTTTAACAGGGATACATTTTTTTTTTTTTAAAGTCAAAGTGACACACTATCATTAAGTGCATTCACATGGATTTGAGTGCCGTTTTTTGTGTTTGAGCATGTAAACATCATTCATATCCCAGTTCCAGAAACCCAAGTAAACCCTTATCTTGGATTAAAGATACAGGAATATACTCTTAAAGACATGTGGATACTGGTGGATGTATATTGTGCAGCGCGGCTTCAGGAAGGAACAGAAACACACCTGTGTTCTACATGGGAGCAGAGACAATGCTCAAACTGGAGAGAGGTTGTTCTTAATTTACTCGCCTAATAAAATAAAATTAAAAAATCTAGTTTTCTCTATCAATCTAGATACCTAATAAGGATACTAATCAAATTACGCAACATGATATTGGCATTTGTGCTAAAGCTTCTATAAGCCAGAGTGGCCTTATTTTCAATAGCCACAGTCATATTAATTTAAAGATATTTTAGTTAAAATTGTCTGTTTGTTTTGTAAACATCACAGGCAACTACTGTATACTAGCATTTATATAATGTATACCGGTACCCAGATCCTGCAGAAATATCTGTTTATATAATGCAATATCCCAAATATGCTCAAAGTCCATGTAAATGCACAAAGTGCAAATTAAAATACCAACACCATAGAGTTTATCTATTTTAAAATATTTTGATGCAAGAAATATATGTTCAAAGGATGAAATGGCTTTCTGATAGAGGACCTTTGGTTTTAAGATTACTTTTTAAAGTAATAGCCTACTTTTTTATTAAGTAAAAGAGGAATTAACAAGAATGAGCTCCACCTATGACTTAACCAGATGCAGGGAAATGCATCCAACAGTACAGTACCTGTCTCAACCAATTAGCCACATCAGAGCCTAGACACTATATACATTTTAGTCCATAAACAGTAATGGATGGGATGGTACCCCACTTATCAACACACATTGTGGGTAATGCACACGTTGCGCACGCACATACACACACACACACACACACACACGCACACTTTATCTAAACTACAATGCAAATACAATCATATGAGAGCCCAGAACAAATGCAAAATGTTTAATTTAAATTCCATAAAACATTGCCTTTTTTTCCACTAATGTATAAGAATGATTTTGATCAGCATGTGAGTTATTCACAAGTTTTATGTAAAGTATTGACAAAACAATATTTAAATAAAGAATCGAGTGAGATCACTAAACTGCTTTGCGGGTGCAGAAGACATGCTACTATAATTAAGGAATAGTTAGCAGAACATTATGGGTCCGGTAGTTCTTTGACTAAACTATTCTTTTAGGATTACCATTGTAATCTGATGATGCAGTAAAATTGGATAGGAGTGAGTTATTGGAGATCTTCTACATAAAATAAGTGCCTTTAAATTGTATCCTGTTCTGCACATATTTGACTACATTTCTATGTAATTGAATCAGTGTTTGGAAAGGATTTTACTTAAAAATGTTTAGGGAATTTTTGAATTGCAGTTATAGCTTCCTTCCTTTATTAATTGATTGACAAAACAATAATACAGTTATTAATGCTTTTGGCTGTTTATTACTTTTTGTTAGTGTCACATGCATAGCAGAACTGCTACTGACACCTACTGGCCGACATAAATATAACCTTCATAAATTACAGGTTAATACTAACAGATAGAAAATAGCACAGTTGAGAGATATCTTTTATTTATTTGACTGTGATTTCACATTTCTTGTTTGAATGAAGGCTAAAAGGTCAACATTTATTTGTACCTTTTTTTTATTTTTTAAATATAATTTTATATGAAGAGATTTCATAGACTTGGCAAATGCATTTTTCAGAAGGTTGTAAGTAGACCTACTCCTTTGTGGGTGGGCTTTTATATTGATCATATTGATATTGAAATTATATTGTATCGACTGGAATTAAAAAATATATTGTGAGTCTAAATGTTGGCTATATCGTTCAGCCCTATGTTGTGCAATATATTAATTGTGTTATCTAATATTATTTGCAGGGTGGTGGAAATTAATCAATAGTAGGGAAATGTAATGTCTGATTAATTTCCAGCATCAGCACATTGCAGTGAATTATTCACAGGTCATCTTACAGTAAATTTTGTATTTGTTATGACGTTTATTGATCCAACCAAGAGTCACCACAAACCATTAATTAAAAAAAAGACAACATATTTATATAATTTGCACTGAAGAATATGATGGAACTTTTGTGGTGTTTATTGTGAAAGTTATTTTGTGTCAATTAAGTGTTTAATGTCAGCAAAATGTTTTAAGTTTTTCAATTTGGTTACTGTGTTTTAATGGTATGGACTATCACTGTGCAAAATTGGTATACAATCAATATAATGCTTATAGAGCCATGGTTATTTCATCTTTAAAATTGTTGATTGTTTTGCACATACTGTAGTTTACCTGCACCTGTCACTTTTTGTCTAAAGATGGCAAAGCAGGGGTTTCTGAATCTTAATTTGTAGCAGTAGATACTTTTAGAAGTAACTAGCAACCATGACAATTTATGTTTAAGATATTGTAAACCTACTGTATGTATCTCTGTTTTACAAATATAATGTGCTATAGTCTTATATTTTGTGACTTGAAATTAAAATGTGTCAGCAATTATAAACAACTAAACAAAACAAACAACTTGTGAAGAGGGACAAGTTGTACAATTGATTTATTTCTGAATGTGTTTAATTGTTGTTTGATTAAGTTAGTGTGTCTTTGTATTCTATTGTATTTTTATATATATATTTTCTATTTGTGATATTAGGCTGCCTTTGATCAATGCAGTTTGTGTTTGTTTTACAGTGAAAATTATAATGATTCTGATTGGCATGTCTGTAAACTGAAGATGTAAAGCTAGACATATTCTTGACATCCCCTACTGAGCCTGTTATCTGTTGTGTCCTGTGTGTCTGTTTAGTTTACACATGGAATAAATGTTTGCAAACACATTCTCCAACATGGCCTGTTGTATAAGCTATGTACTGTAATATTACGTCTGTTGACATCTTTTAATTGAGACATGACCATAATATACAGTATAAATGGGGCTCACATGTGCACACCTGATAGTGATTAGGTTTAATTAGACAGACATAAGGAAGATTATCATATGTATTACTGTCAGGCTGAACTACAGTAGGCTACAGTCTGCAAACAGGATTTTTACAATGGAATAGTCTGTGTTGTTTTTGTGTATTTTTGTCCAAAGTTCTTTGGGGAAAATGGGCACTAAGCTATTGTGTCCTTACCCTTCATCGCAGTGGTGTAGCTCTTTTGAAATTGCAGTAGAATGCAATGTAAGTTATTTTCTATTTTATCTGTGAAGCTGAAGCTTGTTTGTTTAAACTAGGCTTTAAGCATTTACACACTGTCCTAATTTGTTAGTAAAGTCAAAGTTAGAAAGATGGGTTATAGGATTTGTGCCCTATGCAAAGTTGCCATTTGAGTATTTAACTATCATCAATAACACTGAAATGTGGCCTATAGAGGAAAAACCAGGTGTAGTGTAGATATAACTTTTATAATAGAGTGGTAACCTATAAGGCCTATCTGAAAAGGTTTGATTCCAGAGTAATGTAATCAAATGTTTGTTCCCTTGTTCAAATTGAAAGCATCCTTCTGAAATGGATTACAGATGTCTTTAATGTCTTATGAAACGAATCAGCTTTACATCAGACTTAAAATAAATGCTAATGCAAAATTTATTTTATGCATGCTTTCATGATTTGCCTATTGCTCTTGAATTACTTTACTTGAAAATACTAAACTATTTTTATTTGACCTATCTATTTGGCGGGGGGAAGCAATGGTCTTGAACTCTTTGTTTGCTGGGGTTCTCTATAAAACTACAGGTACAAATACGAATACAATGTATGGCGCTGAATGCCACCAACCTTAACTCAGCAGTGCCTCCAGTGGAGGTGACCCTGTACTACAAGACTGTCCAGGTTCTCAAGAATTCATCACTCATCACTTCTTCCCTACGTGGACAATGCTACAGGACATCAAGACTGTCAGCCTGGTTCCCTATGACAAGGCCAAGGTAGGATACCTTGCACCATACCAGGGCCTATGTGTTGCAACCGATGGTTGCTTTACACACACCACTCATACATTCAAAGTGTCTGCTAAATGCTTGCTATTGTTGCAACTCTCAAATGCTACATAGAGAAGCTGTGTATTGTATACCATTTTATTAATTAAACCTAATTTGCTGCATTCTGATGAATTGTTATGGAACAAAGTGTGCATTTTCTGTAGAAATGTCTATTTAAAAGGAAAACATTAAATACAAGTACCCTTGCACAATTCAAAATATATGGAATGGTTATCAAACATATTGGGCATACTGTAGGCCTATTTCACATTTTTCAACACAAGATATAGCCTACTCTTGTCATATTTTCTTTGGGGGAAGTACATGAAAGATTAATACATTTGAATTAACCCCTGGATTAGCTCATATTCCAAACTTTCTGGATATTCAAAACCTCTGTTTTGGAATGATCTATTGCTGACTTAAAACAATATTAGTCTGTCTGTTTGGTCTATAGCTCTTAGTCAGCATCTAACTGTGGAGTAAAAAGCTGGTCAGAGCAGATTTGGCCATTTTTGTTTTTTAATTGAAACTGTCCACTAATATAAAGAGTAGAATGCTATCAATGCATTTCAGGTGCGGGTGAGACATTAATTACTTCAGGAAATATCTTCAGCAAATACTTCCTTCATCTGTCAACACAAAGAGCCTGAATGCCTCGGAAACATGCTTCAGGTATGTTTCAGTATGTAATGGCACTGTACTTTGAATAAATTATACCTTTTGAGTCATTTGTCCTCCAGATTGTTTTAGATCATTCTTGAATGGTGGAGAGATTATATCTCCACACTGGCCTGGGAACGCCTCAGGATCCCCCAGTCAGAGCTTTCAATGTGGCTCGGGAAAGAGAGGTTTGGGGTCCCCTGGATAAGCGGGTATGGATGATGGATCATTCCTAGGGATGTGCAACATCTTGAAATGTTAAATATGCCTCAAGTAAAAACTAGCTCAACATACCCTGCTCCCCGCTCTCTTTTTGGAGAAAGCAAAAACCTTTGTATTACTAATAAAAACAGATAATTGCCTGTCTTAATTGTGTTTTGAAGCAAGTGAGTGTGAGTGACGTCACTGAATCAAGCCATAAAATGACATTTTATTCCGACTTGAAATTAAAATGTGTCCATAATTCCATTGCTGTTAAGTGAGCTTGTGAATACGGCAATACGCTGGCTTTCCTTTGTGATATTAGCTTATATGCTTTGATAAATGCAGTTTGTATTTACAGTGACACGGTTGATGTCCTGTTGGCATGCTTGCTGTAAACTGACAAGCTACGTATATGTTTGATGTCACATGAGTGAAGCAATGTTTTCCGTTATATTGCCTTATTTGCGTTTCCCAACAAGACCTTCTGTATATATGCTACTGCCTACCAAATAGGATTCTGACTTGACATCTAAGTTTACCTTTATAAGGAGTGTGGCTGACGTGTGCAGTCGTCAGCCACACTCTTGATGGTGATTATAGGTTATTAAGATGGGCTGGGTGTAGCCATACAATACTGTGGATTGTATCTGCTCTATTCCTGTCTGGCCAGGTCAGAAAACATGATTTTCACAACAGGAGCTGTTTTTGTTTGTGTTTTTGTCCAAAGTGCTTTGGGGAAACCACTCACTAAGTCGCCATGTCCATATCCTCCATCGCAGTGGTGTAGCTCTTTAGAAATTGCAATAGAATGCCAGGTAAGTTTGTGAATCTGGAGCCTGTTTGCTGGACTCTATCTACAGTATAAACCAGGTTTTAGGCTTTTCAGTATATCTTTTTTTTTTTTTGCTAATAAATAATTTGATAATAAATCAGGGCCTAGAATGTTAGGGATTGCTCAGGTCTGTAAAACCAATCAAGTGTGTATTTCGAATGACTCTAAAATGTTGTTTGAATTGGAATAATGCGTACTATACAGCAACCTGTATTTATAGATTTTTTTTTTAATAGATTGTTTCTGGTAATACTAATCTGAGTTAAAAAAAAACTAAGGTTTCCCTTATTTGGGTCTAAATTGAAATCATGCTTTTGAAGTCTTGCTCAACTGGTAAAACTGGTTTTGAGAAAAAAGGCAACTGGCTTTGCTACAATTCATGCTTTTCCATGTGTAGATAATTGCTTTTAGTTTAAAAAAAATAATTCTCAAATTTATTTGAGATTTAAAGTGTATTTAGGGTGGGCCACAATCATCGTGACATCTACCTGGATGAAGGGGATTCATTTTTAGTTTTAGTTCAAATTCCAAATCATGAGTCATGTCAAAGAATATTGCTCCAAAATGGGGCTTTGTTAGACTGGTAGCCTTTCAATTTGTTTTTTCTAGGCCTATTTACATTTGAACATTTCTTCTACAGGTACAGAATCAGTGTATGGAGATGAATGCTGCCATTACCAACTCATCATTGCCCCCAGTGGAGGTGACCCTGTACTATGAGAGTCTGTGTCCAGCTTCTCGAGAATTCCTCACTCTTCACCTCTTCCCTACGTGGACATTGCTACAAGACATCATGACTGTCAGCCTGGTTCCCTATGGCAATGCCATGGTAGGATAATCTTACCTTGCCATGGAGAGTTCAACCTTGGTCTCACACAGTAGAGTAGACTAACTGATAATGAGACTTAAGCATTCTGTTAATAGTTTAACCTTCTAGGGCATGCATTCACAGTAGCATTTTAAAATGACTGTAAAACAAAAATGACTGTTGTAAAACAACTGTATGATGGAATGAGGAATTATATGAATTATATGACTTTCTGCCACTAAAAATGCCATACTAAAACATTAGCATCTCAGACCAAAACACATGCTCTGTGGACCCCCCACACACATGGCCCGCTCAGAGGAAGTGTGATGCCGTTATCTGCCCAGGGCACCATTACTCCACTATATATTTACATAAATCATAGTTGTTTGCCGCTACATATTAATGGTATAATTGATTACTGATTAATTTCCTTTAGGAAATGTCTTCAGCAAACACTATCTTCATCTGTCAACATGGAGAGCCTGAATGCCTCGGAAACATGATTCAGGTTTGTCTAGTTGTTTGTTTTTCAAGTCTGTGGCACTTTTCTTTGAACCAATCTTTTTGAGTCCTTCCTCCTACTCAGGCCTGCGTCATTAACATGACGAGCCACGCAGCAGCGTTTGAAATAGTCAGTTGCATGGAGTCAGCAGCAGATGTGGTGGATGCTGCTTTGCCTGTGAGTATTAAACTAGACTAAGTAAACTAAATCTCGAAATGGCCGCACCGTTACCTTCATGTACACGACTCCTCGTCAATGCATATACAGTACTTTTACAGCAGACCTGTTTTGGCTGACGCTGTCTAGTTAAAGGTTTGTAAGCTAACACTTTGTCATATTCAGCAAATATGTACTCTGTCTGCTGTCTGTTTTGTGTAGACAAATACAGTGGGTACGGAAAGTATTCAGACCCCTTTAAATATTTCACTTTTTTTCATTGCAGCTATTTTCCAAAAATCAAAAAGTTAATTTTATTTCTCATTAATGTAACCTCAGCACCCCATCTTGACAGAAAAAAACATAAATGTAGAAATGTTTGCAAATTTATTAAAAAAGATAAACTGAAATATCACATGGTCATAAGTAGACCTTTTGCTCAGTATTGAGTAGAAGCACCCTTTTGAGCTAGTACAGCCATGAGTCTTCTTGGGAATGATGCAACAAGTTTTTCACACCTGGATTTGTGGATCCTCTGCCATTCTTCCTTGTAGATCCTCTCCAGTTCTGTCAGGTTGGATGGTGAACGTTGGTGGACAGCCATGTTCAGGTCTCTCCAGAGATGCTCAATTGGGTTTAGGTCAGGGCTCTGGCTGGGCCAGTCGAAAATGGTCAGTTTGTTCGGAAGCCACTCCTTTGTTATTTTAGCTGTGTGCTTAGGGTCATTGTCATGTTGGAAGTCTGAGGTCCTGAGCACTCTGGATGAGGTTTTCTTCCAGGATATCTCTGTACTTGGCTGCATTCATCTTTCCTTCAATTGCAACCAGTCGTCCTGTCCCTGCAGCTGAAAAACACCCCCATAGCATGATGCTGCCACCACCATGTTTCACTGTTGGGATTGTATTGGGCAGGTGATGAGCAGTGCCTGGTTTTCTCCACACATACCGCTTAGAATTAACGCCAAAAAGTTCAATCTTGGTCTCATCAGACCAGAGAATCTTATTTATCATAGTCTGGGAGTCCTTCATGTGTTTTTTTGGCTAACTCTATGCAGGCTTTCATATGTCTTGCACTGAGGAGAGGCCACTCTGCCATAAAGCCCTGACTGGTGGAGGGCTGCAGTGATAGTTGACTTTGTGGAACTTTCTCCCATCTCCCTACTGAATCTCTGGAGCTCAGCCACAGTGAACTTTGGGTTCTTCTTTACCTCTCTCACCAAGACTCTTCTCCCACAATTGCTCAGTTTGGCTGGATGGCAGGTATAGGAAGAGTTCTGGTCATCCCAAACTTCTTCCATTTAAGGATTATGGATGCCACTGTGCTCTTAGAAACCTAGAGTACTGCAGAAATTGTTTTGTAACCTTGGCCAGATCTGTGCCTTGCCACAATTCTGTCTCTGAGCTCCTTGGGCAGTTCCTTCGACCTCATGATTCTCATTTGCTCTGACATGCACTGTGAGCTGTAAGGTCTTATATAGACAGGTGTGTGCCTTTCCTAATCAAGTCCTATCAGTTTAATTACACACAGAAGGACTCCAATGAAGGAGTAGAACCATCTCAAGGAGGATCAGAAGAAATGTACAGCATGTGAGTTAAATATGAGTGTCACAGCAAAGGGTCTGAATACTTATGACCATGTGATATTTCAGTTTTTCTTTAATACATTTGCAAACATTTCTACATTTCTGTTTTTTTCTGTCAAGATGGGGTGCTAAGTGTACATTAATGAGAAATAAAATGAACTTTTTTGATTTTTGGAAAATGGCTGCAATGAAACAAAGAGTGAACATTTTAAAGGGGTCTTTGCAGCCAGCTATGTTGTGTTGTATCTACATTATTTGACCATGTTGATTTCATGTTTTATCCCGTCTCTTTATGGTAGCTAGCTTGTTCTAACTGTCGGGCACATTGTTGGTTTCCGAGACGTTCTTAACAACTGAACCTGCCTTTACTACCTACATGGACACACAGTGGTCATATTTAGTATTGACTAGCTAATGTCTTCTCCCTACAGTGTATTCAGCGGTATGCCCCTGCTGTGTTGTGGGCAGACATTACTTTGTGTGTGGGAGGCGACCAGGGATATGAACTGATGCACATCAATGCAGTCAAGACCAGAGCTCTGAGACCTGCGCTCACTTTCGTTCCCTGGGTAACCTTCAATGGGGTAAGGGACCACACGTCTATGGTTAATCCACACTTATTGATGGTATACATACTGTTCTGTAGTACAAGATGCCTACTTCGCAGAAGTGGTGCAGCCACTTTGCATTGGGACATGTAGTTAGTTAAGGGCAGTGTTCTCTGAGGACCGGGGTTGGGAAACACTGGCTTAGGCTACTGTATTTAACAATTAGCCTCGCGAGACCATCCTGATCTCGCAAGCTTTTAGATTCACTTTGCCGCAAAAATCAGTCTGGAGAGCTCGGAGGTTATTATGCCCAGTTCTATGGGTAAACATTGTGTGTTGCCAATCAGCATTGTAGTTTAGCTATAGGTGTGATTTAGGTGTAACATAGGCAAAACAATGAGAGTCGAAAACCCCTAGCGATAATAATATACCATCAGTTTTATTAGAAGAGCAAAGGCTTTTCTCAATGGAAAATATGTTTTCACTCTAATCCCGACTACTGCAAGAGTGGATAACAACAGACTCGCTGGTTCACAGGTTCGTCCAATCAAATGCAAAGTATTTTTTTGAAAGCGCCTGCCCCCTTGAATTTGTTTAAATAGATGGCTCCCCAGATGGATGTGTCTTGAGGTCTTAACAGACATATCTGGTCTTGTCAGGTTATATAACAATCGCTACAGTGCAAAATGCATCACTGAATATATTTAAATAATGCTATTCACAAACTCCCTGTTATGGATGGTCGTGTATTTACATAAACACATACTGTAAATACTACAGGCCATTGCCCTTCATTGTTATAAATGTGTTCATGCTTCTGCCCTTCCAATGTTCCTTTGACATCTAAAGATGTGTTGCTCTGCTACAGGAGCACACAGAGATGCTTCAGGACAAGGCCATGACCTCTCTCACCCTCTTGGTCTGCAACCTGTACACGGTGAGGCACATCCTTGGTAGTACATGCTGCTCTTAGAAGATGGATATAGTCATTGCAGCAAAGCCTATAGTGTTCTGAGCAGTGTTTTTTGTGTTGTGCTGGTTCTGAGCATGGCAGGCAATAGTCTCGCAGAGCCAGCCTTTACTGTGTAAAGAATGCAACAGCACTGGCTAACTACATCAAGAACCGCCTACTTGACAGAAGTTATTTTGGTTGCACAATGACCAACTACAGTACGTGACTCAGTCAAAGTTGGACGTTAAACTTATACAGAGGAATTTGTTGAAACACTTACCAACATGACTGGCTGTTTTCAAGTATTGTATATCATTTAGATAAGTAGACTACAGTCACTGCTTAAAATAATTTAACTGAAATAAGTTAAAGCACCACTGTCGTTGCACCAGAATTAGATAGACTAGACTACAGAGAGCACAGACTTGCTTATGTGACGTAATGCTAAAGGCCAGAAGAGGCTAAGAATAGGCAGGCAGTAACTCTGATGTTTTCTCTCGCAGGGTAACCCGCCCCTAGCATGCACTGGTGCCTAGCTCAAGGTAGACTGGAGCTTATCCTGAGGTCATCGCTGAAGACGACACACTTCTGGTTCACAATGTATAGCTAAATGTAATAGTCTAACAACATTTTTAACGTATACAGTAGGTGACACTTTTCCGCATTCTAAAACTGTTCTGTATTGCTTTCTGTATTTGAGATCAGACGTGGTGGGTTTACTTTAATCACAAAACATAATGCAAAAAACAATGATTGATTGCGGTATATAGTTCAGTTTTTAGCTTTTGGCTTAATAAAGGTGTTCTGACATTCTTTTTTCCTCTCAATGCAACACGATGGATGGAAACTCGAGTCATGTATATTTCAATATAATTTATTGGCATTTTACAATCTGAATTCTGAACATTCTTTTGGCTTAAAACAAGGAACAAATCTGTTCCATTGTCTCCAAAGCCATTGGAGTGGCAAATGGACTAACACACTAGTCTACTTGATGTTTAGGCTCCAGATTTGTATTTTATTTTATAAACAGTACTATATCTGACAGACATAATAAATATATTATAAAGAACTCTCGTAAAGAACTCTGCACAACACAGGATGGGAAAATGAAGACAACATTAACAGAGCCATGTCAGCATCAGTGGAAGAGATGGGTTTGACAGACTCATTCAACAATGCACGGCACTGACACCTACAAAACTGTTAAATGGAAATGTTGGCTAACCTAAGGCTGTCGTTCATTACAAAGCTTGAGGATTTACATTCGGCCTGTGTATCTCAAATGTTTAGCATCGAGTCAAGCATCTAGCTATGCCATGCCAAAGTGTGCCCTTGTTTTCTTGTGGCCATCACTTGGGCATAATCAATGGCCTTTCATTCAATGCAGAAACTCACTTTATAAAAGCAAGACAACGCCTAAACTGATAGGCACATTCTGTAACTATGACAGCTACATTACATGCTGTCATAAAGCACACTGTCACCGTTTAGAAAAGTCACAACCGAGCATGGTTTGAAACGAAGTGTGATCTGTCTAAAGACATCAGTCTACACGTACTACAGATACTATCATTGTTGTAGGCACCTTACAAACATTTAACGACAGAATCCTGCCTGAAAGACTAGCATTTCAAACAGTGGAGTGGTCCTATAACAAAAGGCTCCATTATTAATCCTACCAGCTATGTTACCAGAATACAGACAAAGGAGTCTACCGCTGCTTTACCAGGAAGTATTGTACTCTAGATACAGTATACTGTGTTCTTGCTGGATGGTCTACAATCAATTGCATAAGCTCCTGATCACTTACATCTCTGTCTGATAGAGTTAGAACAAATTGATCCTGGACTCTACAAATACTTAAAAGATTGAGCTGCGTTTAATACTGTTAATGTTAATCATGTATAAAAACATTTATAAAGTCAGTGACTGATACAATCATCAGGTTAAAATCTCTAGTGTAAAATGTTTTATCTTAAATGGCAGTTTTTTTTTCCTTCTTAAAACATAGTGGCACAGTAATCTCAGTTGAGTATTTCCCCCCATTCTGTTCAGTACTATTTGATTAAATACAAAAACATTAGTCAAACCTTGTTAAGAAGGGCTGCTACATTTACCATTTGGCAGGGATCAACATTAACCAGGTCCTCATGGAATTATACAGTATACTTTAATCTGACTGTTTTAATAGACATTTTGACTTCCTCCTGGTAGACACCGGCAGTGTGTTTACCAGCTAGTGCAGCACTTCTGGAGATGGTGGGGTCAGGAAATCTGATCAAGGACATTTTGAAAGGTACAAGTCCTTCCGTTTTGGGTATGACTAACAGTTAGACCACCCTGTCCCAATTTGTCAAACAATGACAGGAATTCACATAATGCCAGTTTGACCTTTTCAAAATGCTAAATGGTTTCCACTGGCATGCTTTACAGGATGGGGAAACGCATCTCTAAACACACATTACAATCCCATGGTCACAGTTGGCTACCATCAAGGCTACAAGGTTTTGGTAGTGGCTCAAGCTACGTTAATGACCACCACTGAGTGTTGCGTCTCATTACCCTGGACATCTGTTTTTGGTCAAACGCCGTCATCTTCCAATCTCATTGGCTTTGATCAGTTCCACAGAAAATACCAGAAAGTTTATCAAATCAACATCAGCATGTCAACAACAAGCAATGCCAGATCATATAGACTGAACTGTCAATTAGCTAACCTGTGGCATATGCTCATTATGTATTCTAAGTATTATGTATTATAGTTGGGGAATGAAACTCCCTACTGGTACTGTATCTGTTAGAGTGGCAGGTCTAATGAAAGCCCTTAGAGACTGAACTGGAGAGCCATATGGCTGAGATCATAAAGTGCTACTGTGGAGGCACCCTGATAAAAATGCTTTTAAAGCACAGATACAGATACAAAGACTAACAAAACATACATACAGCTCCAAATTAAAAATAGCGACAACACAGAAATGAACCATCACTTCACTGTCAGGTAAAAAAAAAAAGAAAAAACTAATTAGAGGATTATGTGTTTCATAAAAATGAAAACAGGGTACCCCAGAATACAGACCACATCTTTCAGTTGTTATGGTGCTTGTACTAGTTTGTATATTAGTAATAAAATGGGTTCAATTACCCTCAGTTTGCGGTCTGTAAAGGTAAAACAGACTTTGGGGTCAGAGGTCAAGGGTACCCACAACATATGTGCTACATCAGAATTATTTTTCTGTTCATACCCTGAGCTTTAGGTCACGTAGTACTCACTACTCATCTAAATCATGTATTTGGTAAAACAACATTCACACCATTTTCTACAGACTTCGGCTTTAAAAACAAACATACTCACTTATACCAGCTGTACTCAGCACGTTCATATCCTAAGTAAACGTCACGGTGAAATTAAAACTATTCGGGAAACAAATCCACGACCCTGTCAAACCAAGATCCCCGTTGCTCTCTGTTTACATGGAGGAAGACATTGTGTAGTCAGTGGACGTCAGTCAGGCTATTCCACTGATCCCCTCCCTGTTGTAGAGCAGCAGCCTGTCTGGCTGGCTGGCTGGCTGGCTGGTTCCAGATCAGCTACAGCGGAGCAGGCCTACCAGGCACCTAGAGAAAAGCTAAAAGCGTTTTTGTTTGACAAGATGACAACAACACAAAGCCCAGAGGTGGCAGGGCTCTCTCTCTCCAGTGTAAAGGGATAGTGGTGTGGTTACAGGCTTTATTGGGAGGCCTGCTTCTTATTCTCCTCCTATTGGCACTTTAAAAGGGCAGGCGGGGTTATGTGTGCAGACAGGCCACACCCTCGCCCTCAGGGCTGAGCTCTGTGTCCCGGTCCTCCCCCTCCAGGGTCCTGTGGGGCTGGGGGCTGAGCTCTGTGTCCCGGTCCTCCCCCTCCAGGGTCCTGTGGGGCTGGGGGCTGAGCTCTGTGTCCCGGTCCTCCCCCTCCAGGGTCCTGTGGGGCTGGGGGCTCCTGACCGCCACCGTGGCCAAGTTCAGGGTCCGCGGAGGGTGTGGCGAGGGGGCCCTGTACCTGCTGCTGCGGGGTTCGGGGGACACAGAGCGGGGAGGGGACCCTCCAAGACCCTCCCCCGACTCCTCCTCCTCCTCCTCATCGTCCTCCTCCTCTTCCTCCAGCGTGAGCTCAAACTGGAACTTGTCTCCCCCTCCTCCGGTGGAGGGGGTGCCGCCGGAGCCTTCCGCTCCCACGGCCGGCCCACCGTCGGCGTGGCGCTCCTCTGGGCTGGTGGGCGAGGGGCTGCGGCGGATCATGCTCTGGTACCACTCCCTGTTATCCTCCAGCGTGTCCAGGATGTCCTGGGCATCCGGGTGAACCAGGTCGGCCCACGTCTCCCACAGGGGGTGCACAATGTAGTCGATGAAGCCCACCTGCACCCACAGGACAGCTACACATTAGAACTACAATACCCACATAGGTAGCTGCACATTAGAACTACAACACCCACATAAGTAGCTGCACATTAGAACTACACTCACAGGTGTAGCTACACAACAGAACTACAACACCCACAGGGGTAGGTACACATTAGAACTACAACACCCACAGGGGTAGGTACAAATTAGAACTACAACAACCACAGGGGTAGGTACACAATAGAACTACAACACCCACAGAGGTAGGTACACAATATAACTACAACACCTCAACGGGTAGCTACTAGTGATGCGCGGTTCAACTTATAACCCACGGAACCTGTGGGTGCAACAAGTCTACTGCCTTTGCTTCTATACTTAAACGAAACAATGTGGAATAATATCACACTTTATTTAAAAACATCAACGCGTGTGTGGTAGCTACAGACAAAACACCATAATATAATTTAAAAAATGTATATATAATTACACTGCTGTCTGCTATTTCTAATCTTAGCACCACTATTTACATTCAACTCTTATTTACAAGGTGTATTCAGCAAGAGTCTGTCTTGACACATTTCAAAACCAGCTAAGAGCTGAGAGCTTTGTTTACCTGGCTCTTCTCTATGGATGCGTTTTGCTTGTCACACATGGGACTAATCTCCATCCCCTTGTCCCGCTCTCTGTCTCCCTGAGTGAAGAACTCCACCATGATCCGGTCTGTCCACTGGCGGTACAGCTGCAGGGGTTTGGTGGGGTTGCTCAGGTCTGCACAGTGCACCATATTCTGGAGAACCTGGGTCAGATACACACAGACAGGCCACATTATAGGTGTGTTGGCATAGTTACTGGAATCTCTTTGCCCACACTAATTTAATTCAGTTTTATTTCACATTTGTTTTAGTCTCATTTGCATTCACATTTTAAATGCGTTATTTTAAACTGATATAAATGGGTTCTTTTAAGGTTCAAGTTTTCATCATCTGCAGTAGCCATTGTGTCCACAAGGTGGAAGCAACTCGAAATATATGTTCAATTTTAACATCAAGGTACATTTCTACAAGCTCTGAGGCAAGACATAATGTTTCATATGCATGAACAATATCAATATTGTGAACATCGCTTTTGCTTGCATGAAATGCACCATTTCTCATTTAAATAATTTAATTATACTACATGTTCTCCATGTCACCAGCAGGGGCAGACCATACCTGGATGCGGTCAGAGTAGTTGTCCAGCAGCAGCACTCCGAGGCTTGTTACCTTCTTGGTCTCAACCATGGTCTTCATGTCCGCCAGGGAGTTCATGTGTTTTGACATGTCTGTAGCCAGAACCTACATAGCACAACACGTACACACAGCACAGCACACTATGTGTATGGGCAGTGGTTAAAGGACACCCCCATCTCCATTCCCGTGTATAGGGAGTAAACAACAACCCCACCACCTTGCATTTATTGGGGGAAGGGGGGTCTCACCATGTCGATGACCATCTTTCGGAGGGATTCTCTCTGTTTCTTGCTGAGGTTTTGGAAGATGTCACAGTTGTCTTCCTGTAGCAGCTTGAAGCCTACAGCTAGATGGTGGTTTTCCAACACGGAGGCGTCATTGTACATCAGAGCCAGCTCTGAACCTGGGGAGAGAGAATAGAGTAGTTTACTTTAGATTATAAAGATTATCACCTAGCGATATGATTACTATATGAACTTCCGAAACAGTACCTAACTGTATCTACTACTGGATATACTGTACTAGCACTGCAAATGATATCGGTGATAGTTGAGGCAGAGGAGTCTTACTGGTGTTGATGAGGAACTGGTTGGTGACTCCAGGGTGGTCTACATCATGGATGGCACTGGCGAACAACACAGCCATGATCTCCAGGTCTGTAAACACGGCCTGAAGGACAGGGAGAATGAGTTGCATCCCAGCACAACCAAATATGCCGAATGGGGAACATTTGGCGGCGTGTCAAGGATTGTGCTTTTAATGATGTTTGAAGCAGAAAAAAAAAAAGCCAAATAATATGCAGATTCATTTTTATGGATATGATGCTTTAAGAAATATAACCTTCTTGGTGTCGATGCTTGTCAGATGCCACCAGTGGGTGTTGGCCTTTATACTTCAACTGGTCATTTCACTACAGTAACAGTATAAAGTCAATACACATACATTAACCCCACGGTTCGAGTTGGGTCGGTCTTTATATCTCACATATTTCACCAGGCACGGTGGGTTCGGGTCGGGTTCTGGATGAATTTACTAATTAATGCAAATATATAATTTGCAGTGTGTTTAAGCAACTTAATTCAGATCTGTGGCCGATTGCAGCCCATATCTTTCCAACCTCGCTGATCTGTTATTTAGAGAAAAACTTGCATATGGATGCTGCTGAGGAGATGAATACGTTTAGCCTATAGTCTTATATTTGTTCCATGGCGTTTTCATTAATAAATAACTTTGAAAACGTTAGAATGATCTTGTTCTTGCCTAATAGCCTATCCTACAATATAATATTTACGTATGTGCTTTGTTTATCATTTCTATTACAACTAGCGTGTCATTTCCTTAGCTCCTGGCTCAACATCATGGCAAAAACAACGTTTCTCTTAGATGCATTTTAGAAACCTGCTGCTGATAGTGTGGCCTGGGTAGGTTATATAGTGCTGATGCTTGACAGTGCTTAAAGGTGCTCTCATTGTCACATACAGAACATGTTGCAAAATTCATCCTCTGCATTTAACCCATCCCTCAAGGGAGCAGTGGGCAGCCGCAGCCCGGGACCTTCTTGCTGTGAGGCCACAGTGCTGTCCACTGGGCCACCGTGTAGCCTCATGGATTGGTTTAAGTCAGCATCGGACCGATTTCTGATCTCAGTATCGTATCGGTGCCATCCCTACTCATAAAACTTTACAAATAATTCTTGCTAGTGTTTACTTTATTTACTAATTTCAGTCGTTCCATTTATTTTCAGCAGTAGCTGATTTATTTAACAGATTAACCTGCAAAACAGCCACTCATGTCATTTTGTTTCCCAATGAATTCCTCAATACAAGTTTGACATCCGATTTGGTCACAGAGTTACCTAGTTGGTCATCATGCATGTCAATCAAAAGACCTCTCCTGTCAAATAGGCGGGTCCTGGTGCAGTTAGCCAGTCCTAGACTTCACAAGTAAAGGCAGGCTCTAATGCCTCCCCCCCTCCACTCACCTCCAAGGCAGGGGTGGACAGCAGCACGTGGGTAGACTGGACCACGTCAGCAGCGTGGATGTTGTTGTGATAAGCCACGTCTGCATGGTAGTGGTCCTCCAGCGTCATCATTAGGGTGATGAAGGTGTCCACAGGGATCTTGAAGCACTTCAGAAGGTCACGCTCCTAACGGAGACAAGTAAGGTAAAGGTTAAAGGTGCTTTTATACTCACATACACATACATATAGCGGAATTCATCCTCTGCATTTAACCCATCCCTCAAGGGAGCAGTGGGCAGTGCAGCGCCCGGGGACAAACTCCAGATACATGCCAGTGTCACTGGTCACATGGTACTGACTGGAAGGTGAACCTGACATGTTCTTTTAGAGGTGTAAAAGTGGGGTTCTTCAGCAGAGCTTAGGATCGTACTAGAGTACCAAAGCAATGATACATATATTTTACGCTTCTTTAGTTCTATTTACATTTACATTTACGGCATTTGGCAGACGCTTTTATCCAAAGCGACTTACATTTAGTACATTTGTCAGTAG
>JAODLL010000003.1:1412663-1414550 GCA_026546735.1 Forbesichthys agassizii | reverse complement strand
TGAAGCATTCAAAGTGAAGCATAGTGAAGTATTCATAGTGAAGCATAGTGAAGTATTCATAGTGAAGCATAGTGAAGTATTTGTAGTATTGTCTGATTCATCCCAGTAGCATACTGCGATGTATAAACAGTAGAGAGGTGTCATTCTTGTATTGCAAATAAACAAACAAAAACACTGTAATTCTATCTGTTGTTAGTGTCGTTTAAGGAATAGTATAACAAGTGACACAATGTGCTTATTGGGTGGTAATGTTATAATTTGTATGAAAAGTTGTTTTGTTCTCGTGAAATGAACTGCTAAGCCAACCTGAAAGTTTGTTAGAACAGTGTGAAGAGTTTCAAAAGGTGTCCGAGGTATCTAGAAATGTGTGTGCATGTGACCTTTAACCTTTGACTGGGTGGCATGACCGTCCATTTGCCAAACCACAGTGCATTATGGGTATGGAAACCTTGTCTCTAGGCTGGTTACCCGGGGCAACCGCCCAAAAGTCGCAAACCCTCAAACCACTGTTAGTCTGGCAGCAGATTTGTTCGTATGCACATTTTGTGTGTGCGCACGTGTGTGTGTGTGTGTGAGTGTGTGTGTGTGTTACGGAGGCCGTGTTGAAGAACAGATGTGATGTGGTGGTTTACATTATATATGGCAGAGGGCAAGCAAGGCCGGGGACAAAGGAGAGAGAGAGAGCATTATACTGCCCAAATGATTATTTCATGTTGACTTCAAAAGAGAGGCCATTAATAATGAATGAGCGTCATCCTATTTAAAACATTTATTTACTTTCTGAAAACTTGCGTCACTTAAACCCACATTATTTTATGTAAAACATTCTCCCAACCCAACTAGTCTGCTCAGCAGCCAAAACCAATGGAGGGAATATTTTCCACTTCTAGCCTCTCACGGACACTTGGGCCGGCAGTTTGGATGGGAATCCATCCCATTACACCCACTACACACAGACGCTTCACACAACATTCATCTGCTGTCAGATATGATCTATCTTCTCCGCTGCCTTGCTCAGCCAGCTCCAGACGTTTTCAGTAGAGCCCTGGCCGAGCCAGTGCTGAGATGCTTCTCTACTCTGCTGGATGGTCCTGCACAACATGTCTACAAGGTCCAACCTCAGGGTTCCCACGGTAACTGGTCCAACATTAAATATTCCCGTCTGTGTATCTGGGAATCCCCTGGTTTTTCCCGCAAAGACGTGTTTCAGAAATAAAAACCTATTGCATTTAAATGCTGTTACTGACTGATGTGTTTTCTACCTAGCTAAAAGCTTATGTCATGAAAATGTAATAGTTGACAGATTTGTGGACGATATTCCTTAAGCTTTAGCAATGCTCGCTCTGTAATTTCTGTCTAGAACAAAATACTGAGTTTTAACAATTATCCTCTTGTCCAAGTGCCTCACATAAAGCACATCATAAAATAAACCAGACATATATATGGAAAATGATCATGAACAGAATCATACAATTATATTCTTGAAAGTGTAGTTGCATTTAAAACATAAATCCTTTAGCATATTTGTGCTGTGACAAAACAAGCCAACACCTAATAAATACTAGGCCTGCTATAGCAGCCTGCATTTCTTGAAGTGGCTATGAGCCAGGGGCTCATGCCAGCAGAATGGTATTTATCTCCAAGCAGGTAAAAAGTGTCAGCAGAACAGAGAACCATCTTCCATCAAATGGCAGCCCCAGAGGCGTCAAGTGGAGTTTTTTTTGAGTCACGATCAATCAGCCCCCCCCCCCCCCCACACACACACACACACACACACAATCTGTCTGTATGTCTGTCTGCCTCTGTCTGCTTGTGTTCCTGTTTGTCTGCCTGTCTGTCTAGATAATACCTACTACTAATAATAATACAAACAAAAATACACACACC
>JAODLL010000003.1:1402663-1407663 GCA_026546735.1 Forbesichthys agassizii | reverse complement strand
TGTTTGTAATTAGTCAACCTGCAAGGTCCCCTATTCTCGGCGAGTTGTGCCATCTAGTGGTCATTTAGGAAAAGACATGTATTATACTTATCCTTCTCCTCCTAATTGATTCCAAATCAATTCTATAGATTACAATACAAGAATACTGTTTTTGTTCAGTGAGCTGAAACAACAGAACAATCTTGTTATTGATGATGTAATCTAAAATGATGTAAAAAAAAACAAAGTTTCCTGCTGTCAGAATAGTTATTTGAGGAGGCTATACTTAACTACTCTATGTTGACAACAAACTACATTGAGATGTAAGCAATTACACAAACACACACACACGCATGCGCCCACGCACGCATGCACACACACACACACACGCACGCACGCACGCACGCACGCACGCATGCACACACACACGTTTATGCATGTGTGTGAGGAGGTCATTCATTACAACCCTCTTATAATCTGGTGTCTATGTGGCCACACAGCGCTCCCACGAGCCCACATGCAATAGCTGTCACGCACGGGAGCACGGGAGACCAGATGTACATGTATGTGTGTGTGAGTGCTCGTGTACAAGGGCGGGCAGGGGTCTATATGTGTCAAGTGACGTGTGGAAGGTCCAATCAGCAATCAGAGAAGAGCAGAGCTGATTCAGCACAGCTGACTCCTTAGTCAGACGACCCCCCTACCCCTCCAACACATACACACACACACACGCACACGTCTGGTATTGACTGACTGTGGGCCTAATCCCCCAACAGGCAGAACTGCTGGGAAATCAACTTTAAACACGAGAGAGAGAGAGAGAGAGAGAGAGAGAGAGAGAGAGAGAGAGGACTGTTGACTGCCTCATTTCTGTCAAAGCCCCCCATAGCCCCTCCCTCAGCCAGAGTTCTTCTCAACTAATTAACTAGCCTGGGGCCTATTCCATTAAACTCCAAGTAAGACCGGTTTCTGTTAGTCTGCCTTATTTTCTGTTGATTCGGTTCCATAAAGCAAACTCAGCATAGTCTAAGATCAGTAACTATGACATCTTATGCGGGGAAACTGCCATATTTTACTTCAACAATCATCCTCAGTTAAATAAAAGAGAATCAGACTTTTTTGTAGACCCCCCCCCTCCCCCCCTCCCCCCTCCCCCCTCCTCCCCAATTTGCTTGTCACAAGACACACGTCACAACTGGTTTATATCAAATTGAATCTGCCTCGATCCACTTCAGTTTGCATATAGGGCAGGGAGAGGGGTGGAGGATCTGCTCTACCAACATCTAGAAGGTCCTAAAACCCTCATCAGCATTTAATACTACCAAACCACACAGACTTCTATTTCATCTTCGCTAGATAGATAGACTTTCTAACTGACAGATCGCAGTGTGTGAAAGTTAATGGTGCCCTTTCTGATTTGTGTGGGTCTTCCACAGGCTCTCCGCAAGGCTGTGTACTCTCCCCTCTCTTTTATATATATATATATATATATATATATATATAACATCACACAAACGGATACCGTACTACAATGAACAAGTGTAATGGTGTGACACATCCTGTTTAGAATTAAATGTTTTAAAAACCAAATATATGGTTATTGATTTTAGAAAGTCATCTCCTACCATGGAAGGTATTCATATACTGATATTGAGATGGGGGACAACTATAAGTACTTGGGGACTGTTATTGACAGGAAACTAAACTTTGAGGCAAACGTTGACACTATCTGTAGGAAGCTACAGCAAAGAGTGTACTTTTTACACAAAATGAGTTTTTAAACAGTGTTATGATGACCTTGGGTTTTATTGAGTCAGTCTTGGAATTGTGACTCTGCACAACAAGAACAGACTAAATAGTCTTGTTCAAATAGCCAACAAGATCATTGGGGTGAACCAGGCAGATAAATGACATATGTGATCAGGAAGGCCAATGCCATTCTAGACTGTCCTGGCCATCCCTTGGAGGATCAGTGTTGTAGTCTTCCCTCAGGGCAGCACTTCAGAACGCCTAAAGGCAGAACAATAAAATAAAATATTACAAGCATTTGACATTAAAGCAGATACACAGAAACACAAGACAACCATTCAGAGGCCTTTTAGAAACATTTATTTCAATTCTACAGTGACAAAAGTTCTTCACATGTATAGAAAAATAAACCCCACCTCTACACTTTCACATTAATGACACTCGGAGCAAACCAATGGATGGAAGCCATTCCTTGCACATTGTAATGACATTTTCCTGGCACAGATCATGTTAGTAAACTATGGATCAGTTTGTTTGACGTGACACGTTTCCACAGCAACTCGTTATTCTAGCATCCCACCCTGTTTCGTTCTCTTTACTCGTTCTCCTCTTCCTCCTCCTCGAAGTTGTCATCCTCCTCCGTGGTGGCGTCCTGGTACTGCTGGTACTCCGACACCAGGTCGTTCATGTTGCTCTCTGCCTCGGTGAACTCCATCTCGTCCATGCCCTCGCCGGTGAACCAGTGGAGGAAGGCCTTGCGGCGGAACATGGCGGAGAACTGCTCAGAGATCCTCTTGAACAGCTCCTGGATGGCCGTGGTGTTGCCGATGAAGGTGGCGGCCATTTTGAGGCCCCGGGGTGGGATGTCGCACACGGCCACCTTGACGTTGTTGGGGATCCACTCGACGAAGTAGCTGCTGTTCTTGTTCTGCACGTTCAGCATCTGCTCGTCCACCTCTTTCATGGACATGGGCCCGCGGAAGATGGCTGCCACCGTGAGGTACCGGCCGTGGCGTGGGTCGCATGCCGCCATCATGTTCTTGGCATCAAACATCTGCTGGGTGAGCTCTGGCACCGTGAGCGCTCTGGAGGGACGAAAACAGCCGTTAAGTTCCGGCAGCCCACGGAGGCAATGAGCCACGCGGTCATCCTACCTGTACTGCTGGCTCCCCCTGCTGGTCAGCGGGGCAAAGCCTGGCATGAAGAAGTGCAGGCGCGGGAAGGGCACCATGTTGACTGCTAGCTTGCGCAGGTCGGCGTTCAGTTGCCCGGGGAACCGCAGGGAGGTGGTGACGCCGCTCATGGTGCAGGAGACCAGGTGGTTGAGGTCGCCGTAGGTGGGTGTGGTCAGTTTGAGCGTGCGGAAGCAGATGTCGTAGAGAGCCTCGTTGTCGATGCAGAAGGTTTGGTCGGTGTTCTCCACCAGCTGGTGGACGGACAGGGTGGCATTGTAGGGCTCCACCACTGTGTCTGACACCTGGTGGAGGGGGGGGATGGGTGGGGGGTGGGGAGGAGGAAGGGGGGGGGGGGGGGTTAGACCTCTAGCCTCCAGAGCCAGGCTAGCCCGAGCTGTGATTATCACCATGACAACATCAGTACCTTGGGGGAGGGCATGACACTGAAGGTGTTCATGATGCGGTCGGGGTACTCTTCTCTGATCTTGCTGATCAACAGGGTGCCCAGGCCGGACCCAGTGCCACCGCCCAGGGAGTGCGTCATCTGGAAACCCTGGAGACACAGGGATTAGTACACATCTGTAATCCCCAGGGATTAGGACACATCTGTAATCCCCAGGGATTAGGACACATCTGTAATCCCCAGGGATTAGGACACATCATTCCTAGAATCTGGATCAAACCGTACCTGCAGACAGTCACAGTGTTCACACTCCTTGCGGACAACGTCTAGGACGGAGTCGACTAGCTCCGCCCCTTCTGTATAGTGACCTTTAGCCCAGTTGTTCCCAGCACCGGTCTGGCCTGACAGCCAATCACAAGCACTGCTCATCAGCACAGCCAATCACAACAGACACAGTACATCAACAAGACCGTAATCAGGAAATGTAACATGGCCGAGGCCCTTGGTCACGTAAATGTGGGGGCGCGCACATTCCACAGCACACACACACACATTCTGTTATTGTTCAGAGAGACAGTTTATTCAACACTGCATTTCATCAGCAGGAATCTAGGAATGTGAATGTGTGTTGACCACATTACTATTTGCCTTACATGTTCAGAATGGCATGAACTACTACTAGTTATTTGCTGTAGTTCTGCCTCCACTCTGGGCTGGAACAGATTATCGTAAAACAGTAAATTAACATCTCTCTTTTACCAAATATGAAGTTGTCCGGTCTGAACAGTTGTCCGAATGCTCCTGAGCGGACACTGTCCATGGTTCCTGGCTCCAAGTCGATTAGCACGGCACGGGGGACATATTTATGTGCTGCACACAGTAAGTCATGACACACGGGTATAATCGAACAGCAGCTACACACACACACGTCATTATCAGATAGAACTGTTTTGTAATGAAGTCTAAACATCTCAGCTCGCATTCAGTTGGTTGGGTAGACCGTATCATACTCCTAGTTGTGTTTGACTTTAATAAAAGGGGCCCTATATGACTGTCTGCCACTATTCCATCATGCTAGAGCACCAGCATCTCACACATACAGTGTGATTCTGTGCTCGGCACAACATACTACACAATATCTTTATAGTGTGAGGACCCTGTTCTGTTCACCCTGTTGGTTATTTCCCTGTTGGCTGGGGGACCAGTCCCCTTAATGAACCCCACCTCGGGGACCAGTCACCCTAATGAACCCCACCTCGGGGACCAGTCCCCCTAATGAACCCCACAAGATGCCATTAGAAGCAAACTAGGCCCCAGTAGGCTACATGCACAGCCTAAATGAAACAGAGGGCTTCAGTTAATGAATTCACTGTTGCTCAGTTACTTAGAATGAAGTCACACTGAGTCACAGCTCCTCTCATATGAAAGGCAAAATCAGAGCTAGTCGGTCGGGGGAGATGTGTATGTGCACAGGTCGTGCGTGAATGACGCATAACGTACAGGACGCCTCATTGTAGTAAACGTTGATCCTGTCCAGTTGAAGAGAAGAGTCCCCCACGTAGCTTCCCGTCGGATCGACGCCGTGTTCGTCGCTAATCACCTCCCAGAACTCCCGGGAACAAAGAAGAGTGTTAAAATACCACGAATAACTTCAGCAGAGCGCTATGGGGGGGGGGGGGGGGGGGGGGGGGGGG
>JAODLL010000003.1:1353261-1374082 GCA_026546735.1 Forbesichthys agassizii | reverse complement strand
CCCCCCTCTCAACCTGCGTGGTTGGAGCCAATCCCCAGGGTTTTCACTTTCTGGACCTGGTATGTCCTAGCCTGGCTCCGCTGGACTATTGCTCACGGATCAATTTACGCTGAGATTATAGTGCTTGGCGTTTTCACAGTCACCCTGCTGGCCATCCAATCAGGGTGGGTTAATGAGATGATGTTGAAGTTAAGCGTGTGTTTTCAAAATGGTGGTAGACCTAGCAAATCAATTGTGGCAGTGCCGGTCAAAGCATGTCTAATAGTTTCAGAATGAGCCAGAGGTGTACGCTAGACATTTCTTCTCATTTCTTTCGGGATTCCCACGGATGGAATACAAAATAATTATTAATCACATACATAAAATAAAAATAACAAACAATATTGTCATCTTAAGAAGTTTTCATCAATTATGGCTGTGATCTGTACTTGTACTGTTTTTTTTCCCCTTACTCCAAGTGACAGACTCCGGTCAAAAAACACAACACGGGAGTGGGAAGGAATGGGAGTAAATGTTTTGCCATTGGGATTTCCCCCCATTTGCTGCATGTTGAGACCGGTTTGCACGTGCATTTCAGTCCGACCAATGGTACACTGTTTGTTGTAATCCAGGAAGTACTACAAGTTCATCCTGACTCGTAACTTTGAGGCCCTGAACACCCGCGGTGGAGGAAACCAGGTGTCTCTGCTCAATGTGGTCATGGACCTCAAGAAGTGCTGCAACCACCCCTACCTCTTTCCTGCCGCTGCAATGGTACGATCCTACTCCCTTCATTTAGCTATGATGGGCTAAACTATTTACATTTATGCGGGTGGTAATAGAGTTTTTACATATCTGCCTTGACTGCAGGAGGCGGCAAAGATCCCAAACGGCATGTACGAGGGCAGCGCCCTGACCAAGGCTTCGGGGAAGCTGACGCTGCTTCAGAAGATGATGAGGAAGCTGAAGGAGGGCGGCCATCGCGTGCTAGTCTTCTCGCAGATGACCAAGATGCTGGACCTGCTGGAGGACTTCCTGGAGAACGAGGGCTACAAATACGAGCGCATCGACGGGGGCGTCACGGGGAGCATGAGGCAAGAGGCCATCGACCGCTTCAACGGTGAGACGAACGACGCGTGCGCGCCGGTGGAGTTGCGCGTTTTCTGGGGAAAAGGCACGGGGCTGACTTTTCTTTCCGCCCTGTCTGAAACAGCTCCTGGAGCCCCGCAGTTCGCCTTCCTCCTCTCCACCAGAGCCGGTGGTCTGGGAATCAACCTGGCCACGGCCGACACCGTTGTCATCTACGACTCTGACTGGAACCCCCACAATGACATTCAGGTACACAGCTTGCCTTTCTGCGGTTACTTGTGGATCGCCGTTACTTTCCCCCATCACTAACACGTGTGTTTTCCCCCCAGGCCTTCAGCAGAGCTCACCGTATCGGCCAGAACAAGAAGGTGATGATCTATCGCTTTGTCACCAAGGCCTCTGTGGAGGAAAGGATCACGCAGGTTAGAGACGCGTCCCGTCCCATCACAGCACAGCACAACACAGCCGTGTCGGCTTGACCTCCTGACCTGTCCTCACTACAGGTGGCGAAGAAGAAGATGATGCTGACCCACCTGGTGGTGCGGCCGGGACTAGGCTCCAAGACTGGCTCCATGTCCAAGCAGGAACTGGACGACATCCTCAAGTTTGGTACAGAGGAGCTGTTTAAGGATGAGCTCGGAGAGGGTGAGTGGAGTTCAACCCAGTACCATCTGACACCGCTGTTTTCTGTCCATGTTTTAAGCTAATGTAGTGGCCTAGCTAGCTACCACCCATCTGACACCGCGGTCTTCTGTCCTTGTTTTAAGCTAATGTAGTGGCCTAGCTAGCTACTACCCATCTGACACCACTGTCTTCTGTCCATGTTGTAAGCTAAGGTAGTGGCCTAGCTAGCTAGCTAACTAGCTAGCTACTACCCATCTGACACCACTGTCTTCTGTCCATGTTGTAAGCTAAGGTAGTGGCCTAGCTAGCTAGCTAACTAGCTAGCTACTACCCATCTGACACCACTGTCTTCTGTCCATGTTGTAAGCTAAGGTAGTGGCCTAGCTACTCCTCCTGAGATGTTTATTCTTCATTCTTATTATTTCAGCACAAGATATTAGCATACACATTTAGAAAAAAGTGATTGAATCGTGAAACCAATTGCTGCTCAACAAGGTCTTTGGCTTTTTAAGTGTTCTCTCTGTAAAATGCCTGTGCTGTGCTATCAGGGGACAACAAGGAGGATGACGGCAGTGTTATCCACTATGACGACAAGGCCATTGATCGACTGCTGGACCGAAACCAGGACGCCACTGACGACACTGAGATTCAGAGCATGAACGAATACCTGAGCTCCTTCAAGGTGGCCCAGTATGTGGTCAAAGATGAGGACGATGAGGTAAACGTCTTGCCTTCAAGACAAATGTTTTTTTTTTTCATGTTAGGCCATGTTCAGATATAAATTCTTGCAGCTGAAACAGTTGTTATGGGAAACGCCGGGTCTCACTACGGTGCTTGTGATTGGTCAACTGTCCAAAAAGCGGATGATGTAGGGCGTTTTATTCTGAGAAGTTGACCTTTTTTCAACTGCAAAAGCTGCTGATGAATAAAGCGCCTGCAGCAGAGCTTGATTTTGGCCCCCACGGCGCTTTTAAAAACATGGTCTGTTCCATAGGTTATTTTATTGGGATTTTATGTGATACCCACACACAGTGTGATAGACAACACAAAGTGGCGCATAATTGTGAAGTGGAAGGAAAATTACACATGGTTTTCAAATTTTACAGGTCAGCGCCACTTTGTGTTGATCTATCACATAAAATCCCAGTAAAATAATAATAAATAATAAATGTTTGTGTTTGTAACGTGACAAAATGTGGAAAAGGTGTATGAATACTTTTACAAGCCTGTATTTGGTGAATTTGTCAAAGTGAATTGTATTAGCTTACAATCGCATATTATACTTTTGAATTCATCTGGTGTGTGTGTGTGTGTGTCACACACCGTGACCCTCTCCTATTTTGTCTTTCGGCGGCGTCTGCAGGAGGAGGAGGTGCAGCGGGAGGTGATCAAGCAGGAGGAGAGCGTGGACCCAGACTACTGGGAGAAGCTGCTCCGCCACCACTACGAGCAGCAGCAGGAGGACCTGGCCCGCAACCTGGGCAAAGGCAAGCGCACGCGCAAGCCAGTCAACTACAACGACGGCTCCCAGGAGGACCGAGGTATACGACGGGGTACAGAACAATAGCACAATGCTGCCTTACTACCTACTCTACGTCTGTGTGTGCCGTGGTCTTTGTTCAGTGTCTGCAGCAGAAGCATGGGAGAGAACGAGACGACTGATTGGCTGGTTTGTGTGGCATGCCAGGCTGTGAACAGTAGTGTGTGTGTGTGTGTGTGTGAGTGTTTTGTAAATGTTGAGCATTATCTGAGCGCTGATCCAGTTTTTCCAGTTGTGAGGTAGATGTTCTATGGCCAGGCCGTACCATTGTGCAGTACTGCATATATCACCTGCGTGTGTCTGTGACATAAGAGACGTGCTGGTGTTATTCTAGACATGCATAGTATTGGTAATGTCCTGTTTTCTCTCTTGTAAAAGGGAAACTCATACTCGTTGTCTAACGGTGAATCTGCTGAAAAAACTAATGTTTCTCCTTCACATGCAAATCAATGAGTTCACTTTCCTTTTGTGTAGCATAATGTAGCCTCTCTGGCCATCGTTTTGAAGCTTTTATTCTTCTAGATGAGAGGACTTATTACCATAGTAAAAATTAATATCCCTTCTGTTCTTTGAGGACATAGAGATAATGTTCATATAATAAATGAAGCAATAGCACCCTCTACTGTCTTAGGAGATTAGTGGAACTGAACAGTTAACATCAGCCAACTTAACACTAGCCTTGGAAAGTGGAGCGAAAGCTGGATTTTAAATCGAGTGACCTGGGTCAACTTGTTCTCCGTCTGTATTGTTTGCTTCACCCCCTGTCATTGCTCTCCAGACTGGCAGGAGGACCAGTCTGACAACCAGTCAGATTACTCTGTGGCGTCCGAGGAAGGGGATGAAGACTTTGATGAGCGGGCTGAAGGTAACATGGACTTCTGTTGACTCAACATTGACTGACTTAATGCATGTCACCTAACTGACAATACACATTAATAGAAGAATCCCCGCCTTCCAGAAAATTAAGCTATTATTTATTCAGTTGGACATAATGTAAGTATTTCACTTCATAATTAAATCTATTAACTAAAGAACTAATAAGTCATTGACAAGTAATTATTGGATCACTCATCTTGATGAGTAATAATACATAGTTGTCATTATTTATGATTTAACTGTGTAGTAGATTAAATATAAAGTAACTAACCCTTATGTTCTTCTTGTCAGCTAATGCACGCAGGCCCAACCGCAAGGGCTTACGCAATGACCGGGACAAACCTCTTCCTCCCCTACTGGCTCGAGTTGGCGGGAACATTGAGGTGACTTATCACCTCAGTCTGAATGATTTTCTATTGCCCCAGCACAATTATCCCCTTAATAATAACGTGGCCACCGTGTGACAGGTGTTGGGCTTCAACGCGCGCCAGAGGAAGGCCTTCCTAAACGCAGTGATGCGCTACGGAATGCCTCCCCAGGACGCCTTCACCACCCAGTGGCTGGTCAGAGACCTGCGGGGGAAGTCTGAGAAAGAATTCAAGTGAGGATGCCACTAAAACAATCGCCGTGGCGACGCTAACTGCACAGTAGCCGTGTGAACATGCAGCTTGTTTGAAGAGTGTGGTAAAACCCCGGTTAGAATGGGACAAAATGGCGCCACGTCATGTGACCTGTGTATGCGCGTATGCTCCTCCCCAGGGCGTATGTGTCTCTGTTTATGCGCCACCTGTGCGAGCCGGGGGCCGATGGAGCGGAGACGTTCGCTGACGGCGTACCGCGCGAGGGTCTGTCGAGGCAGCATGTGCTCACCCGTATCGGGGTGATGTCGCTCATCAGGAAAAAGGTACTGTCACACTTGAGTGCAATAGACACAATGTGAAACTCAACACTTCTGCATTCTGCTACATCTCACATTATATATTAGTAATAATAATAATACCACAAAGAATCTACAGTATGTCTTGGGAGTGCATTCCTCTTTTGTTTAGACAGCCTTGGCTAAAAGGTGCTTTGAGGCAATTATTTTAAGCAGGCTTTAGTGAACCATTTCCCCCAATTCCACCATCTCCATTTATGCTACTACTAATAATTATGACCAGTGAATCCACATACAGACAGTGACATGTGTGCCTCTCTATCAGGTGCAGGAGTTTGAGCATGTGAATGGCCAGTGGTCCATGCCTTGGATGGCAGAGCTGGAGGAAAACAAGAGAGCAGCAGCTCTGGCCGCTGGAGAGGATCCCAAGACCCCATCAAGTGGGACCCCCGCAGACACACAGCCCAACACACCGGCCCCAGGTACACGCACACACACGCACAACCCCTGCAGGATTTGTCAGCACCGTCCCGTAGGTCTCGTAACTGTTCTGTTGTGCCCGCACAGAGGATCTGGCTAAATCCGAGGACAGGGACTTGGACGTAAAGAAAGAGGGTGAGGAGACCAAAGGCCCGACCAAGGCAGACGACCCTGAGGTAAGCGCTTATATTCATGACACCAGCGGTGGTCAAAGTGTAGCTTCAAGTCGCACCCGGCATTCCGCTGTTCTGTGCCGAGTGATGGACTCACGTGCGTCGCGCCTCAGATCATCGAGATCCCAGACGACTGCGAGAAATCTCCCAGCCCCGAGAAGTGTGAAGGGGAGCCGGCCGCCGGCGTGGAGGAGAAGGACAAGGACGCGGGAGGCCGAGACAAGGACTCTGAAGACAAGGAGAAAGAGAAGGACAGGTCTTCGGAGGCCAGTGGTCCTGCCGAGGTCAAGAGTGAAGCTCTGGAGGGCAAGACCGACCCAGAGGAGGCCAAGGCTAAAGGTGAGCCACACTGCTCCTCCACTGGGTCCATCTGCTCCTATGTGAGTCCCTCCCGCTAAATAAGCTCTCCTGTTTCAGCTGAAGATGGCACGGGTGAGAAGGTGGACACCAGCTCTCCTACAGAGGAGAGGAAAGGTATGTAGGACACACACGCTTTCAACAGGAATCACCATTGGTTCGATTGATTTTTATTCTTGGATATTATGACACATTTTCCAACATGGTCCCACGATGTTAAAACCAAGACGAAGACGAAGACTTTAATCACAAAAGGCAACAACATAGTCCTAAAATCCACAACACTATAATGTCTAGAGATAAACTAGAAAAACGGCAACATCAGACTTAAAAACGATTTAAAAGTAATGATGTTGAGTCGACAACATAAATATACCGTTGTGTTTCCCTGTTCCATAAAGTATGTAAACACTAAATGTTATTGATGATGTAGACGGACATTAAAGGCACACTTCGTAACATCACCGTATCTCTACACCCAGCCCAGGGGCATATTCAAGCCACATTATAACAGTTAATATAGTTGTAATAGTTCTGTATGTAACGCAGAGCAAAAGGAGGAGAAGGAGGCGGTGAAGACGGAGGAGTCTGCCAAGCTGCAGAACGGAGAGAGCGCCAAAGAGGTAGCGGTGGCGACTGTTAACATTAGTGAGGAGAAGAAGAAGGCGACCAAGCAGAGGTTCATGTTCAACATCGCTGACGGGGGATTCACAGGTACAGACCGCACGCACGCGCACGCACGCACGCACGCACGCACGCACGCACGGTTTATCTTTTTGTAGTTGTTGTTTTTCTTCTTGCTGAACGTCTCTGACTCTGTTCCAGAGCTTCACTCGCTGTGGCAGAATGAAGAGAGGGCAGCCACGGTTACCAAGAAGACCTTTGAGATCTGGCATCGTCGCCATGACTACTGGCTGCTGGCTGGAATCATACAGTATCCTTTATGATCACCCGACAAATCTATATTTATTTATTTATAGTCCCTTTCATGCAAATTTGCAATGCCAGGTGCTTAACAATACAATGAGAATATCACCTCACATAGGGTACACTGTACTTTACTATAGGATTCTGCTCAAAATGTTTTTTAGAAATTAGAATCAATGGGATGTTTGAGTCATTATTAATGAATTAGCATGTTGTCTGACTTAAACAGGAAGTACATAAGTATTTCATAAAGAACTTGTGTGAAAGGTCAACAGGAAGTATTAGTGTGTGTGGACATTTGTAATTCAGAGAACGGTTGTTTGAACTTGCGCTAGGCATTATCAGACGGCTGTCTCTAATATGCATAACAGCATGTCCTATTGGATCGTGAAGATCGGCATTTTGCTGAACTAATGGTGTCATCGTACCCCTGCATCAATATCTGTAATCGTCATCCAGATACCGCACACAGTAGAACCCTTGACCCTGGTGTGTCTCAGACACGGCTACGCTCGCTGGCAGGATGTGCAGAATGACGTCAAGTACGCCATTCTGAATGAGCCCTTCAAAGGGGAAATGAGCCGGGGAAACTTCCTGGAAATTAAGAACAAGTTCCTGGCCCGCAGGTTCAAGGTATGTTGACATGGTGGTGTCTTCATTTGTCTCCACCCTTATTTTTCTCTCTCTATCACTCCGCTCCGTAGACCAACGCCCACTGGCGGCATGTCAAGGAATGGACATTTAATGAAGTTTGACACATTTTAATAATCAACAAAGACGAGGGAGCTAAACAATGCGCAGTGTTTCCAATGCATTTTTAGGGCGTTGACGCTCAATAAATAGAGCTGTGCTCTCACTGACTTTTTCCCCAAGGCTAAGTTAAAACATTTCAGATCGCAGACAAATTCTGGAGCACAGTCGAAATTCTGTTTCATTAAGGACGAGCATAACCATTATGCAATTATTCACCTTTAGTGTTTTGTTTTAATTTTATGATCATCAACCTCTAACCTTACGAGCACGAGTATAAATGTTTGTTCATGTTTGCACAACAATGTTTAGTTGCATTAGCGAGTGAAGTGGTCGCACAGTAGAGCCCTGGCTCTGAACCTTTCTGCCAGTGGGCGTTGCCTCATCAACTACGTTCTAAACTGTCTCTTGACACTCGTCAGATGCTGCCAGCGGGCGCTGACCTCACCCACCCACTCACCCAAGTGAAATCTCTCCCCCGTGCAGCTGTTAGAGCAGGCGCTGGTCATTGAGGAGCAGCTGCGCAGGGCAGCCTACCTGAACATGTCGGAGGACCCGGCCCACCCCTCCATGGCCCTAAACACGCGCTTCAGCGAGGTGGAATGTTTGGCCGAGTCCCACCAGCACCTCAGCAAGGAGTCCATGTCAGGGAACAAGCCCGCCAACGCAGTACTGCACAAAGGTAAGTCCTACCCAGAGCCACGTAAAGGAGAGTTGCGTCAACTCCCTTCACTCCAGGGAACCGTTTTTTTTTTTTAACGGATTGTGAAACTTTAAAACAGTTCTCGTAAGTTAGCTGCAAATACTAGAAGGACCCTATAAATTATATTGTATATGATATTATAAAATGTAAATAGATACATTTATTGACTACTAATGACCAAACAATTGCGGGTTATGTATCTGTATTTATTAGGGCTGTCCCGAATACCATTTTACAGGTTTCGAATACTTGATGGTATTTCCGAATGAATATTCGAATACTCTTTCTCAAAAACACTATTAAAAACAATAATTTAGAAGTATAACAGAAGTAATCTTTAATTCCTAACTTCAGGGAGCACACATGTAAACATAGCCATGCGCTCAAAATGGCCACTTTGATTGACACGTCAATTAAGCCAGTCAAAACTGTCAAATATCATATACCTCCTCTATTAGCCAATAAGCGCCCACGACTGTTCTCACCATGTTCTCCCCCTCCCCCCCAGTGCTCAAGCAGTTGGAGGAGCTGCTCAGCGACATGAAGGCCGACGTGACCCGCCTCCCGGCGACCATCGCCAGGATACCCCCCGTAGCCGTGCGGCTGCAGATGTCCGAGAGGAACATCCTGAGCCGGTTGGCCAGCCGGGGCCCGGAGGTGACGGGGCCCGTCCAGTCACAGGCCTCCCAGCAGATGCAGGTGCCCCGCTGAGCGGAGCGTGCGGCGCTCACGCGCACACAAACCGGCAGGCTAGCGCCCCTCTCCCCGATCTCCTGCCCCTCCTCCCCTCCTGCCCTTCCCTCACCCTCAGCCACCACGTGCAGCACAGTGCGGTCAGTCTACCTCCCCCCCCCCCCCCTTCCCCACAGTGCCACAACCCTGTCTCTGGACTCCCGACTGGCTGTGCTGCCGGGCGTTTTCGTTTGGAAGAGACTGGAACCATAAGCGAGAGTAGAGGCGAGCGGGAGGACGGCTTCTTTTGAGACTGATTTTACGGCAGGCCTGAAACAAGTTCTGCTTACTCTGGGCGGGGTATTCCCATTTAACTCTCCTTCAACTCCCCTAACCTGAGCACTGTCTTTGTGGCTGGTCTGACAGTCCTTACAGCAGGGTCATGTGTCTATGTAAGTATATGTAACATAATAACTTTAAACTGGCAGGCGGGAGAGCGTCAGCGTTCACGCGTTAGGGGGTGCACACGGTGCTGTAGATCCTTTTTTGTTGTTGTTGTTTCCTCTAACCTGTTTGTAATAGATATGAGGGATTGTGATATGCGCATTTTCACACTATAGGGAGTTGTAACCGCGTTCAATTCTTCTGTGTACATGTCGTCACCTACACCGTGTGTGTGTGTGTGCACGCGCGTGCATATGTGTTAATGTAAGGGGGCATTCTCAAGTGCATCTCTACTTCAAACTGCTCCTGACACTGGTGAGACTGTTATAATGTATCTATGAGGACAATGCTGTTGATCGATGTGATGATGCATACGATCTCCTCCGCCCCTGCCGGCTGTGATTGGTTCTCCCGGTGTTCTTGCCACACTCTGACTTAACAGCGTAGCCTGTGATTGGCTCTCCCTGTGTTTTAGCCACACGCTAACCAGCACCTTGACATTCCTGAGTACCACAAATTTCTGTTTCACTGAGGCTCTCCCCTCCTTTTTCCATCCAAATAAAGACAAGCAATAGGTCCACAGGTTATAGGTACATGGAACATCGTTGAAAATGATGGCAATCGTAAATTAATTTAATTTCTTACAGTCTATTGTTTTATTTGACATTTTTGAATATAATTATTATTATTATAATGGTTACCACATTGTTGTTTTTACCGTTGTTTGTTTTTAAGAACTACAATAAAAAAGAAGTTAACAGTTGTCTATTTAAATTTGTCTATTTATAATACACAAGTAAAGTTACTTTTGCAGTTAGCATTTTATGCAGCTACTGTACCGCGAGTTTTTGAAAGAGGAATATTTACAGCAAAAACTACTCACAAGGTGTAGTAGGGAGTTTGGAAGTTACATTTGAAGGCAAGCTAAACAATTCACATTCTTGATTATGCTTTTACTCGACTAGCGTCACTATCAACAGGTGAGACATGTTTCACACACATGCATGGTAATACCGATGCAAGAGGGAGCTCCAGAGGAAACGACACAGGAACAGACCTATTTTCTCCCATAGATGGATGCGTAATTAAGAAAATTGAAGTAAATTACAGGGCTGGAGAATAGGCAGGGCTAGTAATGGAGCCTGATGTCTTATCGAGACAGAAAGGAGGAGAAGGGGGAAGCCTGGGAAGGACTACGGCCAACCAGGATAGTGAAAGTCTAAGGAAGACGGCAGCAGAAACCGATTTGCATGTAGCTCAATTCTTTGTCAGCCCTGGTAGGCCGGGATATTAATTTTCCAGATAGCTGTCCGAGAGGCGATAGTGCTCCTATGTCCATTCTGTGCTGCTAGAGATTACCTGGCATCCACCAAGTGCAAGTTTCCCGGCCATGTCTTGCAGGTAAGTGTCTTGCTTTCTTTCGTCTGCCTTTGCCATTTAATGCACCTCAATAACAATCATCCATACTCATTCGTGGATGAGATTTACATAGAAGTACACTTAATAGTGTACATTGAATGATCTGTCTGTGAGGCAGAGATGAGTAAATGGCAAGTCAAGGAGTGAGTTCAGCAGGGTAATTTATTGTACTGTTCAGCAGCCATATGGTTTGAATGTGTGTGTTGTCTTTGTGCCCGTCTTGTCTCAACATTGTCTGTTAATGCAGAGCGTCGTCAGTTTAACACTTTTTTTTAATTTATTTTGTGTTGCAAAGGTTCACCCACAGCTTTGAACAAATACCTCTCTCTCTGTCTCTCTCTCTCTCTCTCTCTGTTTGTGTGTGTGTTATTTATTTACATTTTCCATATTTCTTTCTTTTTACGTGATGCCAAAATATAACCATTAAAACAGGAGGAGGTGGAAAAAGGCTTTATATTATATATTTAAAAGAAGTACACAATTCATTGTTAAACAATTTTGTAGTTGTTTTGCATGAATTCAGATCTGCTTTTATTGTTTGGAATATAATTTACAAGTCAAATATGGTTGATACTTAACTCAGTAAATAGGCCGATATGTACAGTATGCAGTTATCCAACAGTTTGTTGTAATAGGGATTTCTGGATTTCCTAGTTGGAATGTTTCATACAGAATTAACTCTGTTGCAAATTATTGACAGCAATAGCATTGCAGATTATGGAGGGGGAAGGCAGTATTGCAAATGAGGAAGTATAGCATATACTCTGACCTTTTGTATGTAAACGCCTGCACAGAAATGGAACACATGCACACCTGGAAGTAACGCACAAACAGACAGAACTGTGGAGGAGGGGTTAGGTAGGAAGTCTTGCAGGTGGATGACAAAACAAAGCGGCATTTTTGTGGATTAAATGTGATCCATGCAGCCAGTGCACACTTCCTTTTTCACCAACTGTTAACTTGCTGCCCTTTGAATGGCATTATCTCTGCTCCCGGGCAGAGTTCAGAGGGCATGGCTGACACTGTGATGGAGGTACACAGGGCAAACTGTCAGGGCTCGAGGTTAATTCAATCTGCCATGCGAGTGTGACGCGCTCGTCTGATCGAGCAAATTCTGGCATTTCAGCCTTTTTTTTTTTTTTCGTCTGTCTTGCTTTCACTGCTTTGAGAAAGGAGTCGCGTAAAGGAAGGAAGGAGCATGCGAGAGAGAGAGAGAGAGGAGGGCACAAGCTGAGGTGCAAGACACACAGCTCACCCCCTTGACAAGTGTCACTTGTTTTAAGACGCAGCCTGAAACAGTAAGTGTTCACCTGCTTTCCTACAGGGAAAGGCGTCCGGTAGGTCGAGGGTTTGATAGATGTGTATGGGAGCAAAAGAGGAAGAGGGTGTGGCGGACGTTTAATTTGTTTTTTTTGCATTTGTTGTAGAAGAACCAGGGGGTTATTCATTTGGGAACAAAAGGATGTTGGTCTGAGGGAGTGTGTGAGAATAGCACTGTGCTCTAGGGGTAAACTCTTTAAAGCATGTTGTCTTTTCTAGTAATCTAGGGGTTCTGCTTTTTTAGCAAAGGAATTGTGAATTCGTTTTGTTATAAATTATCCTCACCGTTTGATCTGCTTGTGTTTGGGTCCAGGAGACGTTCAGGACAATATGGTTCGGTGAGTGATTTCCTCGTCGGACACAAAAACGTTGAGTTAGACAACCCCCGGCTGTAACTTGTCTTTCAGCAAGGCATGATGACAGCTTCTCTGTTTCCATTCCTTATTTTTTCTTCCTTTCATACAGCTGTGAGATCCGATCTGTTCTGTCATGTGTTCTCTTGTGTTCTTTTCTTACATTCCGTTACAGATATTGTTTACACCATTGTTTATATCACATCACATTTCACATAGTCTATGCTCAATGCTTTCTTTATAAAAAGGTAATTGTGTATTTAGACTGTGGTCATAGTCAGACCACGCTTTAAGCATGTATGGTCCTCACTGGGTTGACACTGTACAATGTGCATCCATTAAATGCATTTTCAATGGGAATTCATGTTGGTATTGCTGTATTGAGAAATATCAAATCAAGCACTGAGGACCACATGTTAGCAGAAGGCGGGTGCTTCACAAATCGATGAAGGGAACATGATCTTGCTAATGTCTGTACAATAGTGTCAACTATTTTCTTTGTGTATGTGTGAATGCTTGTGTGTCTGTGTGGTGCTCCAGGTGGTTCCACAGAGATATCTCAGGCGTGGATGCTGAGACTGTGTTGAAGTCTCGGGGGATGCATGGTAGCTTCTTGGCCAGACCCAGCAAGAAGAATGTAGGAGACTTCACCCTTTCTGTCCGGTAAGGACCTGACCCCATGTTATCATACTCACAATGTGACAGGAGTGCTATATAATCATACTATATGGATGGTTTCGCTTGGCAGATGCAAGCATATTCCCTGCTCTGAATGTATTTCCTATTAACTACATTACTTTTTTTATTTTACTGTTCATCATTCAATTCCAAAACACATTTGCATTGCAAATGTGGTGCTGGGTATAAAAAGAGATGTTATTTTATCATGTCAATGGCATTGCTAAATCACAATTTCCATTGCTCTTTTTGTGCATGATCAGGCGACATCTAAAATACATTTTTATAATGCCTGTGATGTAATATTTAAATAAATGCTCTTGATAATAATATTGCTATTATTTGTGGATGTCAAATTAATATCATTAATAGCTTTGCCTGATAGATTTGCTTAATTTAACCCAAAAATATAGAACACCAGAATTTAAAGTAAAGTTAAATTAAGATCATGCTAATGATTTATAACTGTAATATAGTTTCTAATAACAAATAAATAAACTTAAAAAAAAAAAAGATTCTCTGCATTTCACCCCAGAGTGCAATATTATAATATCAATATACAACCTTTATTCAATCTAGGCTAATGTTCTTTTTCAATTCAATGTATAAAGACAATAAATGGCAAATGAACAACACTACTCAACAAGCAAATAATACGCAATACAAAAACTCAACCAGACGATACCAAATCGTTAGATTAGACGAATGTATGTATAACCAACTGTAAAATGAACCCGCGCCTGTGTTCTGTTTGCAGTGATACAGTAATACAATAGATGGCAAAATATGGTTTACAGTGTGGTGCTGGATCTGAAATGGATTCTAATGTGCAGTGTTACAGAATAGGAGTTGTACAAAATACATTTACATTCAACGTAAGTGAATGTAAGTGTTGGACAGGTTAATAGAGGAGGATCACAGTATTTTTGTGCTGGGTTTTCCATGAATAAAAATTAAATAAAAAATACTTCTGTTACGATCTTGAACATAAATATAAAATGTTTTATGGGTGCAGCATCAAATCATGTCCATGATATTGCAACTGTATCCTGTTTGACGAGGTCTACTGTATGCTGTGCCGATAAAGAGCTGCGTTCATTTCAGATTTCAGAATCTTTGCACAAGTTTTTGATAAATGCACAGCATGTTCCTCTCTCTGAATCATCTTTACCAGGGTGGGCGAGGTTGTGACCCACATTCGTATTCAGAACACTGGAGATTACTACGACCTCTATGGAGGGGAGAAGTTTGCAACACTGTCAGAGCTGGTGGAGTACTACACCGCCGAGAATGGCATTCTGCAGGACAAAGATGGCACTATCATAGAGCTCAAATACCCCTTGAACTCATCTGACCCCACTACAGAGAGGTGGGTGGAATCCCCTCAAAACATTACTATAATACACTTGAATTTCATCTTTAGTTTACCAAATGTTTCTACAGTTTTTGTATGTAACCAATCACCAATCATCAAATGCTTGATTATGTTAAGCTATCAATTTAACGATCCATTTAAAAGGTTACATTATTATTCAAATTCAAGATTTTAACAATACTTTCTCTAAATTTTGATAATTAATCTTTGGTGATGCTATTAGATATACACATAATGGTTTATCGTTACAGACAAGCCTATATACGATTATATAGCTCAAAACATGTACCTTTCATTAAAATGCTAATGTTTTCATTAGCATCGCATGTAGGCACACCCACAGGCTAGACAGTGACCTTACATAGACTGTTGCTAGATCTCATTTTCAAACTTGCTGTCACCTTATCTTGTTATACAACAGACTATCTTTCTATGCAATAGTCTAGTTAATAAATGTAAAACAATATTGTTGTGTGTGTATATAGATCCTTAGTATGTTTAATCAATTCAAGGCTATTGTTAATAAGTGTTTTTTTAGTAGTTAGTTGATTAGTAATCATCTAACATTTTCTCAAGTTGCTTGGCGGTCTTGGAAAACATTGTGAAACTAGAATTTGATTTAAAAGTAGGTTAATGTCCAACTGGCTATAGAGGTGACGTGTTTGCAGGTTAGTCCCAAATGAGTCAAATCGGAGCTACGATGAATAATATTTGGTTGTCTCTTGTTTTTATTCGTGACTGTCAATATCCCTTTTATGTTACTGTATTTCTGTGTGTGCGTGTGTGTGTGTGTGTGTGTGTGTGTTTTCTTGCATTTGTGGTGTGTGTTTGTGAGCAACGGAGAGTCATTTCACTAAAGCATGGACCTGTACCCCTTGCCTCTCCCTCCCTCTCTCTCTCTCCTCACCCTCCTCTCTGCATCGGTTGTCTAACTTCCCGTTCTTGCTGCGGTTGGAAACTTTAAGTTTTGACACTTTTGAAAGCGATGACCAGACCCAACGCGGCTTCCTCTCTTACACACGACGTCGAGCCTCTTAGCTTAGCTGCAGCTTGCCCTAACACACTCAGGGCATGGTTAATTGAAATTCAGTGTGGGTTTATCTCAGTATATGTTTATCAAAATAGGTGAATATGACAAATCAGGGCCTGCTTGGTGTTTCTAACCATGCACACATTATGGCATATATATGGCTGACCGTACACAGTCTAGGATAAGTCATTTACATCTCTGCATATTTACATGCTCTTAAGGACCTTGATTGAACACACTGCAATAGCGTTTCAGTTGAATGGGAATGTTGTGCGTTAATGGAGGGTTGTATGTGTGTGTGCACGTGTGGGGGGTGGTTGTCCACTGTATCTTATTTAGTAGTGGCGGTGGTGGTGGCGAGGGGGGCATGCTATAAATACTTCGCCGTCTTTAGCCACAAAATCTGTCATCACAAATTTTCCGACCGCAAAGCAGGAAGTGCATCAGAAGAAATCAAGAACTGCATCAAAAATGATGTGCAAAACAGCCCTGGACATGTGTCTCTCTCTCACACACACACAAATACATCTACAACGTCAATGACAAATATAAAGAAATAGATGTTCACTACAGATGTCTTAAAATAAATAGTGAACATTTTCTATTTCTCACCTGCTGCTTTTACTAAAGCATGTAATAAGAACAAACCACTGCCTATAGGTAAAACTGCTGTCACAATGTACAGTACCTTGTGGCAAATGCAGAAGAAGCTATTAAGACATATCCATAGTTTCACTTACAGCCGCTGCAACGTCTATGCAACAGTAGAACAATGTGTGTCAGTCCTGTGACTTTGACCCTCTAAACCAGGTGGTACCATGGTCATCTGTCCGGGGTCAATGCAGAGAAGCTGCTGGCAGAAAGAGAGGAACCCGGAACCTTCCTGGTGCGTGAGTCTCTCTCCAAACCTGGAGACTTTGTCCTGTCTGCCCTGACAGAAGAAAAAAAGAAGTCTGGAGGACGGAGGGTGTGTCACATCAAGATCCTGTGTCAGGTGAGCCCCTCCACCCCTATCATGTGTGTGTGTGTGTGTGATTAGTAGTATTGCAAAAAACGTGACTGTAATCTCATCATTCATAAATATGAGGTTGAGGGAGCATTTCCAAGGTTGCACAGTCCACACAATGTGAAATCACATGGAGCTCCCGCTTCCCTATTTGTTATGCAATAACGATTGCTAACCTTTCAATTTGTCATATCAAGTTTGTACATACATGTACTGTCTCTCTTTAAGCGTATGTATGTATGTATGTATGTAATAAAAATATGGTGTAAATATTGTAGATATAAGTGTAGGTCATTTACACAAGTATGTGTGTAATATGTAAATATAGTAGCCCCTATATATTTTGTGTGTGTGTAAGATGTAAATATAGTAGCCCCTATATATTTTGTGTGTGTGTATATGTATGTGTGTGTGTATATATATATATATATATATGTATGTGTATGTATATATATATATGTATGTGTGTATATATATATATATATATATATATATATATATATATATATATTTCAAATCTTTCAGTGCGATTACCAACTGAATATAACAATCAGTGTTGTGCTGATAGCTGTGTAGCATGTCAGGTTAGACCAATAGTTCTCACACTGTCAGTTATTCATGATTATTTGGATTCTGTAAGTTAATAAGACTTACTGTTATAGATGTGGAAGCTAATTATCAGAGAACCACAATTTTCTGGGGTCAGTCAAATAACATGCAAACCACTGGTATACACAAGCACTTACTGGCTGTTAAAGCCGTAGTGTTTCTGTGTTATACAACTTCAACAATCAACAGCATGTGATCATGTTCACCATGATGGCCTCATTTTCATAGATTATGTCCCAGCGGCGCAGTCAGCATCAACGTGTGCTTAGTGGGTTTATTTTTAGCTGTGGTTCACCCCATTGCAAATGCTGAGCAGTCAACATTTCTGAATGGGCGGTATTGTCTGTCTGCTTAGCTGAGGGATAATACATTGCTATGAGATATAAGAGTGTGTAAAAACAAGCATTCTTAGGAGGAACGAGGATCGGTTGAAATTCTGTACCGAGCCTTTAATCTTCAGCTTCTGTTAGCACTGCTGGTACCGGATGTTGTGTTATTACCTCTGTTATGGGATAAACAACATCTTTGTACACCATAAAGGTTTGATCTGGCTGCTACAGTTAAAGGTGGAGTCGGTGATGCTGAAGAGAGACTGTTTATATTTGAGCTATTTGAAATCATCTCCCTTTTAAGTGCTCTGAGGGTTCTTCCTCAGAAGCATCAACACGCACTGCCAAAGCTGGGATAGTGTTGTGTTGTGTGGTGTGGTGAGATCTGCACCACTATGCTTGTGTTCCAATATACAGAGCCAGGACTGTGTAGAAACTGTTCTGCACAAACAGAGAATGTAGCCTCTTGAAACCACCCTGATCTCGCAAGCTGCCACTACACTTTACTACAAATATTAGTGTGGAAAAGTGTACGTCAGAAAGGCGGTGCTACTGTAGCCTAATGCATCAAACGTCCTTACATAGAAATGGACTACCTATCTCACACAATCACTTAACAATCAGAGCGCCGGTGGAAACCGAGACGCACGATGTAAGATGAGGACAGTATGGTCTAGTGGTCTGGGTGTTTGGCTCCCAGCTGGAAGGTTGTGGGTTCAAGCCCTGGTGTTGTTGTAAGCATCCTTGAGCATGGTGCCTTACCCCCCAACTGCTCCTGGGGGATGGTTGCAATTACCATCAGTGTATGAATGTGTGTGTGAATGGGTAAATGTGAGGCAAAATACTGTCAAGTGCTTAGGATAAAAGCGCTATATAAATGCAGTCCATTTACCATTATGTCATCATCAGAAAAACAGCCGCTGATTGACCTGATTGTTTTTTAAACAGGCGGCAACTATTTTTGCATTGAGAGGTTCCAGACTGATAGTGGCTGCAAAATGAAATTGGAACTTGCGAGATTACGATTGTCTCACAAGGCTACACAGAATGGGCAGCTAGGTGATGGGTGATTATCACTGAATTTGGGAAAAAATATGTATTAGCATACCACACCTTACCTTTAATTTGAAGTGTTACAATAGATTTTATTCAAATTAATTAATATTATCAGGTAGGAAAGGATGGGTGGTTGACTCTCCTGTAGACATCGGTTCAATCCTCAACAAGCCACGTTTTTTAACATATTTAAGCAAGATGCCTCCTCGTAGCTTACTCTGTAATTGTACTTTTGCTTTATATAAAATGTAATCTGTTTTTCTGTTGTAAAATGTGCTCTATTGTGTCTATGAACTCTAATGGTAACATAGGTAGGAGTTCAGTTTGCTGCTGTTTGCCAACTAATTACATTGATTGCTATTTCCACAGTAGGTCCACTTTACAACTCCAGTTGTAATCACATATACAAACCTCTCGAAATTCTAATACACAATGTGGTTTGTGTGTGTCTCCAGAACGACAAGTATACAGTGGGCGATTCAGACAAGTTCGACACACTGGCAGACTTAGTGGAGCACTACAAGCGCAAAGGCATCGAGGAGGTCTCTGGAAACTGGGTGCACCTCAAGCAGGTGAGCTGAGAACCACATTAATTATCACAATCCATGTAAATGGGAATGCAGATCAAAACATTTTATTTGGATATATTTTCGCTCAGATATCACTTCCAGCATAATTGTAAAAGATTTGTCCGTATAAGCTATCATTTTGTTTTTACTAAACTCTCATTAAGACAGCCTTTATATACCATATTTGAAAACTATAATTTAATGTCAATTATGTTAAGCAAAAGCAGATGATGGGATTGTTGTTATGTCATAATTAATTAAAATGTACACCTTAATATTCCAAATGACCTTCTTATGTATGTGTGTATCAGCATAGATGTGCATGTAATATAATTTGTAATAAGTTGTGCTAAACTCAGTCACCCATGGCCTCAACTCAGTCAAACTGACTTCCAACATACATCTGTAAGACATGTCTTGTGTGTTTATTATTTAAGAAAAGTTAAAACTTTTGTTCACCTTTTGTGATCATTTTATTTCATGTTTTTTTTCCCTTCACCAAAGTCTAGTCCAGTGCCAGTTAACATAAAGTTCAAGAAAACACCCTTAATTAAATATGGTGCCTTCATGTTTCATGAACAGATTTATTAAATTTATTGAAATACTATTCTAACAACGGCTGTCTCATCATGCAGCACAACTATATAATTGTATAATGTATGAGTTTCATCGACTTTCCATTTCTAGTTTCGATGTAGGAGTGCAGAAGCTATTTTCTGAATTCTAAAAGTACATTGAAGTGGAAATTCTCCAGGCAACTCCTGATTGGTCAGATGCCCTGGTGTAACTAATTGTGACATAGCCTGATTTTCTCTGAATGGCTGGGAGAAATCCATGTGTATATACAACTTCATAGAGAAGCGTAGCAACGTTGTTATAAATGTTTGGGGAAGTGACCAAATATGGTTCCTTGCCCTATAAAGTGTTAACTAATTAAAACTAAACTGAATTTGGAAAAAAAGTCCAAACGAAATAAAAACTAATGAAAAATGCAAAACTATAACAACCTTGGTACCAGGGTGTCAGATACTTCATGATTAATAAACATGACGAAGAGGAAACCTAGGAAATGGTTAAGCCTTCATATACATATTTATAAAATCGGAATGTAATAAAAATACAATGGAGTCCAAAGGTTTGAAAAAACAATACAACTACTACATTTGAAATTAATATTTCACTTGAAAAATGTGCATATTAAGTGTTTAACAAAAGTTAACATGTTGGTTTAATATAGTTTAGTGTTTGCTTCCTCTTCAGTGGCCTTGTCGTTTGCATTCTCTGTGTAGCCCTTCCACTCCACTAGAGTGAATGCAGCTAACATTGACAGCAGAGTGAAGCTGTTGGACAAGACTGGAGAAGCAGTGAGTGAGGAGAAGAGCAAGGCTGGCTTCTGGGAGGAGTTTGACGTACGTTTCACAATGGCATAGAGAATCACTGTATTTATTAGAACAATCTAGACTGTATTGTATAAATGTATTATAGATTTACACCTTATATTTTGCTTCATCAGTGGTGGGGAAAAGTTTTTATTTTATTTTCTAGATTTAGTATAGGTGGTCTGTATATTTATATATGTGTATATA
>JAODLL010000003.1:1285709-1298337 GCA_026546735.1 Forbesichthys agassizii | reverse complement strand
ATCATCCCGTGTATTCACACAGGCATACTACCTTCCAATAACAAAATAACATTTTTACACACACACACACACACACACACACACACACACACACACACACACACACACACCTATTGAAATATGTATATCAACAATTGTATGAATAGTCTATATACTCGTATATACACGGCCTATACATGTGTATATGTATACTGTGTGTTATTGTTTTAATTATTGTGTAATTATTGATTATATCCAACATTCCAACCGTATATTTTCTTAAATGGGCAATCATCTTATTTATTAGAATATAATATATAAAGTATTTTAATTGATTCGACAATAGGACACACACACACACACACACACAGACACGCACGCACCTACAGAATATACGTGTGCGTGTGTGTGACGTTTATTATATATAATAATAATAATAATTATTATTATAATAATAATAATAATTATTATTATTATTATTATTATTATTATTATTATTATTATTATGATTATTATTATATATTATTATTATTATTATTATTTAATTGAAATATTATTGGCATGACCAAAAATGCCAAAATATTTCCAAAAACAAAAATAAACATTTCACAGCATAGTTATGGCTTTATCCAAAGCGACTACGTCAATTGTGTAATAATACACCAGTTATGGCAAGAAAACAACAGTGTGTTGGCTTATGGATAATGATTGTGCAAAATGTCGGTTGAACAAAAATGAAAACATTAGACCGATTTGTATGTAGTAGCCTATATGACGTATTTTTCAGGAGACGCGAAGTCAGCCGAAGTCAACTGGCTGACGGCGCGCAGCGGCCGCAAGAAGCGCTGTCCGTACACCAAGCACCAGACGCTGGAGCTGGAGAAGGAGTTCCTTTACAACATGTACCTGACGCGAGAGCGTCGCCTGGAGATCAGTAAGAGCGTGCATCTGACGGACCGGCAGGTGAAGATCTGGTTCCAGAACCGACGAATGAAACTCAAGAAAATGACGCGAGAGAACCGCATTCGCGAGCTCACATCGAACTACGGATTTTCGTGATCTGGGGAGGAGGGTATAGTGTAAGTCAAGATCTATTAATAGGCCAATGTGAAGGAATAATGTTTCATGGTCGGGCACACGTCTTTTAAAACGGGATTAATGTCGAAACGACGTGTTCATAGACGTCGCCATAGTGACACTGCCCGAGAATGGCTGTTCTGCTGTTGATGTTTACGATGTTGATGTGTTAAAATGTAGTCCGGTGGGCTAAAAGTCGCTGGAAATAACTGAATGCTATTTGAAAACAGTGGTACTTTGCATAGGCACTATTGGGCCCAGTACAAGTTTTAGCAGAACCACAAGCGTATTCAGGTGTAAAATGTTTGCTTAATTTCAAGTATTTTGCATGGTAGGGGGGTACGAACATATCCAGAACTCCTTTCAAACCTTTTAGTGACTGAAATAAAACACATGTATATGAAAATACACACCAAAGGACAATTCCACCGATTGGCAGAATTATTTTACCATGCTCTACAATTATCAATTCTGAATCAATTATCAGCTAAATGTATGCATATATTGGAACACAAAATATCTCGGTTCACGTTGGCGACTGGAGAAGTTCAGTGGGACAAGAGCACCGCTATCACAAGGCACGGATGTGTGTATTGTATTTTGTGTAAATATTACGGTTGTCTTTGTTAAATGCCTAATAAATTATCAGCTCACATTTTGAATATCAAAACATAATTTAATTAAAATGTTTCTTTGTCAATATAGGTGATAACTTTGGTCTTAGAGAGCTTAGAACTGTGCATGGTTAGCCAATTATGCCGACGGTTGTCGAGGAAAATGTCTGTTTGTAGTAGGCCTGTTGTGCAAATGTCTGAGGGTGCTAATTTAACGACTAACGGAAATAATGAAGATATTAGCAACCGACCGGGCTAATATAACGTGTCTGGGCACTAGAGCTGCACGACTAGCTGGCTATTGTGGAAAGAGTTTTACGACTCGGTTGTATATGACGAGCCTCGCTCCCTTCTAAGACCTGCCTCAGTCGAGCTCGATACCAGGACGGACGGCAGGAGCTGGAAAAGTGGATGCCATCTTTTCTACAAAAAAAAACTAAACTAAACAAAAAAGGCATTGATTCATTCATCTCAGGGTTTTCTTTTGGGTGTGAATTTTCTGTGCTCGTGGGGTAAGTCAAATTCACGTCTGCAATCCATGTTCGGTGTTATTTTAAAACTGTAGGCCATATGTGCCATAGTCGGTAACAGGCTACATCAGTTTAATGTGTTATTTGGGCGCACCGTATTTATATGCGCGATTGCATTATAGTGTTAGTTTTTCTGGTATGGCTACTGTGGTGAATTAAGAATGTGTTGCTGTGTCATTTCAACGCTGAATCAACTGTCGAGTGGTTTAGGTAGTTTCATGTTGTTGGGGTTTTTTCCCTAACCCTGCAACACGAAACTGTCTTAATTGCCCCAGTTCCGCACACCGACCCTCCCTCCCCAGGAAAGCTAATCTGGGACATAAAGAAATATGAAGGAATTTGATCGATATAGCCTATAGGTAGAGTAGACGTTCGTAAAAGAGGGAATACATGTCTCTTTTTAACCTGTTTCCTCTAATGTTTTCCTTACGTTTTAAAATTTCGTTTTTTCATTTGAAGAGAAAGTCTGTTTTTGGATACATGTTATGTTTAACCCAGTCAAAAATAACTTCTACGCCCTAACTGTGGACGCATCCTATGGACGAGGCGCGTCGCGGCATTGACGCAGGCGCGCCCGCGCCAGACAAGGCCTCGGTTACGACCAGGAGGCGAAGGGGAAGTTGAGCTGCGCGCGCCGCCGCCGCCGCCGGGCTGCAGGGCCGGATGCTTCCGCCGCGACGCGCCGGCGAGCACAAAGAGAGAGAAGGGACGCATTGGAGGTTTTATGGCCATATTCAGATCCGCCAGACGGACTGCTATCAGCGTGCAAAAGAAGTGAATAGCCCCTGCGGTAAACTGGACCCGTGTAAAAAACACCCCGAGTTAGGTTTTACAGCCCGGAGAGCCATTAGCCAGAGTCTCTTCGCTTCGTTTTTTTCTTATTTTCCTTCGCAAAGGTTTGTCCGCTCAGCGTTTTGTTGCACATATGCGCGCAACGTAACATTCCTTGTGTTGTGATGTTTTAACTCCTGAGTGAAATAACATCTCCGTACGACGCGCTCCGCCACTTTATACACGTTATACTCCACGCAGGCTGGTTATACGCCATGTAGCCTACGCGAGAGTGTGTGTGTGCGTGCAGGGTGTCACCTCGGCGTCCGTGCTTTCACTGCTAATATAAACGCCATGTAATGCGTGAGAACTGCATGTTAAGGCATTAAGACCCATATGCTATGAGTGCTTAGGCTACTATACGCGTATGCACGTGTATGTAGGTTTTACGTGGTTTGATATTGTGTTGGACTGGATTTGTGCTTATTTGTCTGATCTAGGCCTAAATGTTTGACATGTTTTCTAATATTATTGTCATTTACAGCGGTCTTCGTTTGTATTATTAATATTAATCTAACACTTTTATTGTATTTTACGTTTCATTTGAGAAATGTAATGAAAACACAATTTCTGAATTAATTAAAGATTTTTATTTATTTATACAGGATCCACATTCTGAATACTTCTTCTGATGTCACATACTAAAATAACAAACTATAACGTTGGTAATAGATGATATAGCAATACAGTTTCTAACAATATTAGGTCTGTATATTATTATCCTTAACATAATTTATTAGGTTTAGTAAATGCTGTTTATTCTTTTAAATGCAAATAATTAATTAAACAGAACTAAAATGCTAGCATATACTAGAATGTATTGTATAGGTCCAAATATATTTATATAATAATATATACTAAATACCATGCAATCATAATCTGAATATTAACATATTGTAGTCACACACATATCACTGCTTATTTATTATTAGGCCTATTTCTTTTAAATTAATAAACATTTCATTAGATAAATTTGATTATGCATTATACAGTAATACACATATATTGTTTGGGTATGACCCTTAATGCTATTGATATTATGATGTTGATGATACTAAACTTCAGTACTCTTATCAGAGAGCACCAAGTCATAGAGTATAGCTCACTGATGTATTATTAATTAGCTTTATTAAACTAATTATGAATGCTGAAGAATAAAGAACATACCCATACCTCATGTGGATCAAAATACCCAATATTTGCTTTTGTAGGCTAATGTTCTTTTAGCAAAAATGTAGGCTATGTATGCAGGGGTGTATATATATATTCATATTTAGGCTATATCGACACATTTGAGTGTCGCCAATTTATAGCCGGAATCGGTTACATTAATTGTTGGTGTACTGTTTATATTTATGTATCTTCTCTCCAAGAGACAGGCAGTGGATGATGATTGGGTGTATTAGCACAGTGTATCCATGAAGTGTTAAAGGACAATGCTTAGAATGTTTTTCAAGTTTATGCTGCCTAAAATTTTCCACGATGATCTTAAAGTTTTGTGCGTCCAATATGGTGCTGCAGATATCTGCGCGTTTTTAATCAGTCGCTGGCAGGGTGCTTACGTGTCCTATAAAGTACCTCGTAAAATAAGTCTTCGAAAAACTCATTGTATGGTTTTGGATTACTGTGCGGGGGTTTTAAAACCTACACTGTTTGCCACACGCACGCACACACACAGACAAGAATAGTCTAGCTGCAATATAATCTGCCAGGATTTTACACGCGTGTGGAAATTTCCTCTATTTTACTATTATATCTGTGACTTTTTGTTTCATACTAGGGTGTTATTGGAGAGCCTCGCGAGCATTTAATGGCAATGAGATTGATTTATCCTTTATTGTTCAGTCTGTGTGGGGTCACGTGATCCTGCCAGCCAATGGGAGCCGGTGGTCCCGCAGTTTTCAGGGGCTAAGTTGCTACTAGATTTCTTCACATTGTTGTTTTGTGAGGCTTGCGGTGTGTGTGCGTGTGTGTGTGTGTGTGGCAAATGCGCGTTTGTTTTTGTTTGTACATATCTGTGTATGAGTGCGTGTTCAGGCGAGCGCGTTTTCTCCCTGCCATGTCGACATCCGGAACCCTCACGAGCTATTACGTCGACTCACTCGTCCTGCCTGAGAGCGAGGAGCTCACAGCGCCGAGGTACCTCTCCGGCCCCGGGGTGGTCGCGCCACCTCGGCAGTCAGCCTCCCTCCACGAACACACGAACCTCGGCGCCTGCACCTTCCCGCCCAAAGCGCCGATGTTCAGCCCGTCTTGGAGCCACCACCACCACCACGTCCCCGCGCAGTTTCCCGGTGCCATGTCCTCCGTGTACCACCCGCACTACGGACACTCGCAGCCGGGCCCCGTCGGCGGCGGAGGAATGGACGCGGACCCCCGCTACATGCAGTCGTGGCTGCTGGAGCCGATGTCCGGTTCGCTGCCCCTCACCGGATTACCGGCGTCCGGTCACCACTACACCGTCAAGCCGGAGGGTCTCGGCGCGCGCGCGGAAGGCGCGCTGCTGCTGTCCACGGAATATGCCAGCGGTGCGATGGTGGCCACGGCGTCGCCGGCGGGGAAGGACGCGGTGTCGGCCGGGGACACCGCCGCCGCCGGGGAGAGTGAGGAGAAGGCGGCGGGCCTCGATCCGAGTAAGTGCCACGGGTGCCGCTTGCTTGTTTGCGTTTCTCTGTGTTTATGCCGCTGTCTGCCTTTCTGAATGTGCCGTTCCCTCATTAGAGGCGCGGCTGTGTGTTCCGGTGTCTCCACCCCCCCCCCACCCCCCCCCACCCCCCACCCCCCCACCCCCCCCCCCCACCCTTCCCTCCTCTTCCTCCATCCAGAGCAATCGGGGAGAGAGTTGGAGGCGGGACCCCCCAGCAAGGCTTCAGTCAGGAGGGTTGTAGTGGGGAGTATAGGGGGGTTCAGGTGGGGTGGGACGGCACTGTCTGCCCTATGGGGGTGTTGGCAGGGGGAGTAATTGGGCCCTCGAACAAGCTTCATTAGAGGGGCTGCAGGAACTGCTAATCCCCTGCCCTGCCTGCGTGTGTGTGTGTGTGTGTGTGTGTGTGTGTGTGTGTGTGTGTCTATGAGGGTGAACATTACAAAGTGCTGCAGCGCTGAACAAATCATCCCAAGATAACATCAAAGCCACACCCTGCAACCCAGTGTGTGTGTGTGTGTGTGTGTGTGTGTGTGCGTGTGTGCGTGTGTGCATGTGTGCGTGTGTGCGTGTGTGCATGTTATTTCTCGGTATGTGAACTTGCCTTATCTGCTATAGGTGATGGGCAGACTGGTCCTTTGCTAACGAGTCATCTGGAAACAATAGAGTCTTTTGTCTGTCTCGGAAAACATCAGGGGGATTGGTCACGACTTGGAACACAACGGGCCCCCGAGCCATCCTCGATGACCCCTGTGGCAGGGCCCCCAGTCTCACACACACACACACACACACACACATCCCATTCCTTACACACACACCACTAGACAGACACCCACATCCTCTAACACGTACATCCCTTTACACACTATTCAGCTATGTGTGAAAGAGGATCTTACGGATGCTATTGTTAGCTGTTTTTCATGTGTGGCAGGTGAGTTTAATCTCAGCCTGGGGTACCTGTGTCCATACCTGCCCAGGCTGTCCTGTGGCACTAACATAAAGTTTACTGAACTGATCAAACACAAAAGCAGTGAAAGTAAAGTAAACATGTCACGACAGACACTTCCATAGAAGAGGATTAGCGTGCGCACATGCACACACACACACACACACACACACACACACACACGTGCACTGTGCTAAATGTTCAAATTTGTATATATTTTATATATATATATATACACAAGAAATATATTTGAAAAAAACATGACACCCACACACCTTTATTATTCAGTAAAGCAAGGAGACCCTTTGACCGATACAAGATTATATGTGCATTATAACCTCCTCTATGCTGCTATAACTGCTCTGCATTTACAGACAACGCCACATGAACTGCTGGAACAAGCTCCACTAAAAGACAATGCAGGTGTCCCCTCATGTCCCTTGAATAAGAGAGGAAGCAGAGCTGGAACCAGCCTCAATCATATCATTCATTTTCCTTTATGAGAACGCATGAACCGTTCAACAGCTGTGCTTTGTGAGCTCCCACTGACAAAGACACAAATCTGGCAAAACATTAGAGGAACTAAATAAACCACACCTAGACCCCTTTATGTGAACACAAAAAAGTATCTTTCTCTGATACATGTAGGCACATCACACAAACACACTGACCCTAAATCCCCACCCTTCATTTTCACCGGCCTGATTCAAAACTCCTCTGACCCGCTCTGTCTGTGTAGCTTCACAGACACTAACACACACACACGCACACATGCGGACACACACACATGTAAACACTCGCACACACACACTCTCACACACACGCACATGCGCACAGGCACGAGCTGGAGGAGGATGTGGCTGACAGAAGAGCGCGCCGGATCTTAATTAGCAGGAAGTGGCGGTGTCAAGGTGTCACAGTCGTTTAGCAGGGACCTGAGGGGCCGGTCCGTCCCGCTACTGATTCCCCCCGGGAACACTTTGTTTCCTGCTTGGTCGGCATCAAACGCTATCGGCCCGCTGTTAAGCGCAGACACTTTCTTTCCAGGCTGCGTTTGGATTCCCACTTTAATGAGAAACACAGGCATTTAGAGACTCAGATGTTCCCGCTCCAACCTCCGATGAAATAAGGGTGTTTTTTTGGGGGTTTTTTTTGTGTGAAAGGGGTGGGGAAGGAGGGGGGGGAGGGGTCTGTGTGTGTGGGGAAGAGGAGGGGGGGGGGTGGGGTGTGTGTGAGGGGAAGAAGAGGGGGGGGGGGGGTGAGGGGGTGTTAAAAAGAAGGGATGTCCTAATTGGCAATTTGGGATGCTCCCTAGCCGATGGGCACTCAAGTAAGATTCAGCCGCTGTGCTTTCATCTGGCGATGGTCTTTTTCTTGTCACAGTCGTTATATACTTTGCTATTCATTTGCAAATACACAAACAGAAACACCAGTTACACCAGCAGCACAACAGCAGGCAAGAATACACACACACACACACACACACACACACTGTCAACAAACAAACACATTAACCTATGATGGACACCATCATGTGTATGTACGTGTACGGGTGGTCTGTGTGCGCGTGCGTGCGTGTGTGTGTGTGTGTAGTTCTGGTCAGCTCTCTTCCCGGGCTGCACTGTAATTGTCTAGGAAGGCGATCTCAGCTTCCTTTTAATATCCCGCCATGCAGAGCGTTTATTTATGGAGGAGATAGCGGGGTGGGGGGGACAACAGACCCAGGAGCCCCCCGCCCTCTACTTCAAAGATCACATTTTATAAGGGAGAGAGAAGAGGGGAACACAGGGAGACAGATAAACATAGCCACAAGCACAACCGTTTTAAATGTATCCTCTACGGATTATTAAGTTTATTGTACGTATAGGTGTAGATGAAAAGGTTATTACATTTCTGGGATATTAGCAGGAATATGTTGCCGTTCCGGTATTAACATGATGCCATTTCTTCTACATGAGCAGCAGTATAGCTTGTGGCACGTTGAACCGGGCTAAGCTTAATGAGTCAGAACACGTTCAGATAGGGAATATGAGAACCCACAGTTCTCCATGTCTTTGCAGAGCCAAGGAGGCAAACATAACGCCAGTTAACCCCAGGTAAAACCTGACAAATGCATGAAATTAGTTATAATAACATCGTTTTCACATCACACATGCAATCAGTCAGTTTGACAGAAAGCAAGGTAAAGTCAGACTTCTGCCTTCTGAAGAGTATTTCATCAACTTATGTTTACATAAACATCTATAAAGTTATTTCCCAGTATGTTGGCTATATTCTGAAATTCCTAGGGTTAGCACACTGTCAAACATCATCAAAAACTTTTGTGGAAATGACATAATAATCTTCATGTACAAACTGTACTTTTTCCCACCACAGCATACCAACAAAGTAAACATTAACCTATTTATGTGTTGGCCAACAGCGGTCTGAACAACGCAGCTGCTATCTTATAGCAGACTGTCCTGCACAGCCTGTTTCTGTCTGTCTGTCAGCCAGTCTGTCTGTCTGCCTGTCTGTCAGCCTGTCTGTCAGTCAGCCTGTCTGTGCCTCTCTCGGCCTGTCTATCTGCCCAGTCAAACAGGGCCGGGGTTAAATAGTGTAGTGCGTGGGAGACACACGTCGACAGACACACACACACATACGCACACGCACACGCACACGCACACACACACACACACAGCCTGCCTTCCATAACTCCACATTGTCTGTGAGTGCCAAGGGCAAAACACGCCCCCTCCCCACACACACCCTCTCATCACAGAGAGCTGCTGCTTGGACTGCAGGCTTGAGGAATGTGTGAGAGCCATGTGTCAAATCCCCAGACTGTGGGAAAGTGCTGCTCTTTGCTGAACTCCCCCACACACACCCCCTCTCTCCCTCGCTCCCTCCCCGCTCCCTCGCTCGCTCGCTCTTTCGTTTGGTTGGACCACTCCCCACCAGAGCGCCCTGCCCTGTGTGTTTGTGTATGACTGTGTGCGTGTGTGTGTGTGTGTGTGTGTGTGTGTGTGTGCGTGCCCTCCTCGTGGCACACAGGAAGCGGGTGGAAAGCGCCTGCCAGCAGCACGACGCCCGGAGTAACAACTTCCTGACAAGGGTTTCCATACCAACCGCAAGCCCTGCTATACCCTAGCACACATACAGTATACACACTATACATGTAAAACACACACACACACACACACGTGCGTACATTATACACCCTCATGGAATCCAATTACTGCTCCCCAAGGATCAGCGAGACTGCTTACTCAATCTCTTCCTCTGTTTACCCCCTTAGCATCCATCTCTCTCTTTCTCTCCCTGTTTAGGACAAACACTCCCCCCCCCCCTTCCCCCATTGGTTGCTGTAGAGACGCTCCAGCCCGCTATAGTGAGGGCGGCACTCTTGCGTGATACAGCAGGTAAACAGAGACCTATCCCTGTCCCAACACACTTGAACAGGTTTGTTCCTGGTGCACGGGTTCATGCAGGGGTCACGCCACGTGCACACTCCGGAAGGTCGGTCCTGTGTGTGTGTGTGTGTGTGTGTGTGTTTCTCTCCCTGCTGCCTTCTATCATTACGTCTACCATTGTCATCACCCTCTTTCTTGTATCTCACCTCAGACCTTTATCACTGCATCTTTACCTGTCTCTCCCTCTCTTTACCTGTCTAACCCTCTCTTTACATCTCTGTCCCTCTCTTTACCTGTCTCTCCCTCTCTTTACCTATGTCTAACCCTCTCTTTACCTGTCTCTCCCTGTCTTTACCTGTGTCTAACCCTCTCTTTACCTGTCTGTCTCTCCATCTCTTTACTTGTCTGTCTCTCTGTCTCTGGCTGTTGTTCTGTCCCATACACATTTTTCCATTCTGCAGGTTTGAGTCGTGTTGCTGTCAATCATTTCATGCTCCAACACGAAATGTCCTAAAAATACACTTCCCTCCACCTGCTGTGGCCCACTGCTTATCATGAAACACACACACACACACACACACACACACACGTGCACACACACACGCACGCACGTGTGCACACACACACGCGCACACAGCGTTCTGATGACATAGGCAGTCCTGGGCTCCCTTGATGTCTCTCCCAGCTGGTGAACAGAGAGAAGATGTGATGCTTCCTGTTGGAGACGCACACGGAGACGTCCTGGACCTTCAGAGGCACACGTCAGCACTCTGGGATGTGTCCCAGCTGCCCTGCGCTCACCCACCCACATCCTCTTCCTCTTTCGGGACCCCCCCCCACACACACACACACACACACACACATGAGCCCCAGAGTGGAGGGCAGGATATTTACATCAATTCAACTGTTGCTAAGGAGTTTTTCTTTAAGAAAATATAAATAATCATATTTGATGTTTGTATTTAAAGTGTTTAATTCTCTACACGGTCCTTCTCATTCTGCCCAAACACAAACACAGTTGCCTAGCCTGTGAGCCAACTAAAGCATTTGTCCTCCATAACTGCATACAGTGGTCCAAGAATCCCATGGCCTCCTGGGAAGGAAACACACACACACACACACACACACACACACATTCTAGTGTGTGCTGTGCCTGGCACATGCTGTTACCACTACTGTGGTAGCAGGGGAACTCAACGAATAAGGTTGATAAGAGCCCATGCAGATATAAACACACACACACAAACACAAGTCTCTGTGCCATATTGGTCTGGGCCTGCCCCCTCCAGTGATGGACCCTGTTGGCCTGCCAACACTCACTCATTCCCACACTCCCATCGCAGGCTCAATCCGGGCCAATTGGGCCACTGGGATTCCCCATCAATCGCTCTTTCTTAAGCACGCTTTTTTTCCCACTTTCACATTCCTTCATTGCGGCCAACTGTGGAGTTGGTTCCATCTCTATTTAACACAGTGGTGTTAAATAGAGGTATGAACATTTTCAAATATACAAATATGTATGTTTAATTAATGTGTATTGAATGAAGTGTGCAAATGTGGCTTTATGTTATGCTATTGAAGTACGACTATTCAAGTCACAAACCAGTTCATTGTGGGTCTAAAACAGTTTGAATAGCATTGATTTAATCCATAGGCGTTCACCATCCATTCTAAACCAAATAGTCTGCCCTTTCCTCCTAGTTGTAGAGGGCACTATAGTCTCCTTCCCTGATGACTGTGTGGGGATGAGGTAAAGCTGTCATCGTTATGGCCGGTGGAATCTGTCTTCCATTTGGTTTTATGGCTGCTATCGGGATGTGCGCCTGTAATCTCCTTTTCTCTCATTGTCTGTCATAAATCTGCCACATTACCTCAGAGCAATTACACCCGGGTGAGGGAAGAGGAAGGGGTGCCATGTTTTCTGGTTGTAGAGGCCAGAACCAAACCCAATCTTACGAATAAAGTTTCTAAAATCACATAAATCAGAAATCACAGAAATCTCAGAGGCAGACCACAGTATATGACATACATTCAACACATTGCTGTTAGCAGAAATAACATGCTGCTTACACCCTTTGTGAGTAGCAGTGGTTCAGCTGCGGCCATATTGCTTTGTTAATGCGTCAAATACCGAGGTGAATAATAATATGACTGGTTTTCTTACTCCCATGCAAGTAGCACCACACCCAACATACAGTAGCTTACCACGTTATGACTCCATGACCATTACCTTTTATATAACCCCTATTTGACCTTACTGTCAGTTGGGGGAATGAATTAGTCTTGTCACAATGGCGTTTCTTGAAATTTTACCTTGGGAAAGGAAACATTAATAATATTGACTTCAATTGACTGCTGAGGCTAGTAAGGACTACTAACATGGAAAAACAACAGAAACAGCAGTCACTACACTCTCTTAGCAACATGCTGATGGAGAGGGTCCGTGTAGACTACCTTTAACTTTTTTATTTGTTATCTGTTTTGATATTTGATTATATATATATATATGTATAATTGGCCTCTCCGGGAACCATCACTTTATCGTGGTGGAGAGGTTTGGGTGCCCCTATGAACCTGAGGGCTGTGTTGTCTGGAGCCTAGTGCTGCTGGTAGGG
>JAODLL010000003.1:1270466-1283388 GCA_026546735.1 Forbesichthys agassizii | reverse complement strand
ACGCTCGTCATTACGTTCGGGATGGCATACAGTATAGCCTATACCTAAAACGCCGATATCTCCAAGTGGTAACATGATTAAGGATACATCTGATTGTTCTCAATGTAAAATATATCTCAGGCTTATGTTTTACCGTTAAATTGACATCGTCATTGTATAGGCCAGAGTACTAATTTGACAGGAAATTTTGTCTGCAGGCGATATTATTTTAAAAGCATATAGTCATATGTCATATTTCACTTAATGTGTTTGGTTTTGACTGCACAATGAGATGTTATGTCTGGAAATAAACTGCAGTTATATTTTCGTACAATGGTTTTCTACCTGTATACAACCAGATCTTTAGTTTACATGACCTGAACACTGCTATTTATTCATAAATATGCGGCCTCGTATTGCATTTTACAACGTGATATGTTAGTCCAAACATTACAAATGACATTACAAAATATTATAAATATGTATTTAATGAAATTATCCAACAACACAATTTTCAGACATCCAGCACTGTATTTCTCAAATATATAAACGAGGGACAGCCTATATGTCAGAGCATTTGAACGTGATGTCTTCAACATACAGCATGTTCTGTAGATTAACATACTACATGTCAGACTGTGTGCTGTTCAAATATGTATGTATTGGTCACATCTGAGCTTTAATGTGTGTCATCTCATTTATTTCGTTAAAGCGAAAGCAGTAGTAGCTTGTTTTTGTTTTCATATTGCTCTAACAACACGATGGCTGAATATTTTCAATCCTCTATTCAATAAAAGCAATGCTTTGTCACATTTTCTCATCGAAATGTCCCGTTCGCCACACTGGGAGGGATTTCATTCCCAGCGTGTCCCCACCGCATTGTTTAGGATAGGAGCCAGTTTATTTTGCCGCAATGCTCGTTAACCTCCGGATGACCCCGCCTGGAGGAGCTCCCAGCCGCCGAATACTACGGAGACGCGCAATTCACCTGTTGAACCAGACGATGGCGCGCTAGGACAATCCAAAACGGTGGCCGTTTTGCTCGGAGGGCGCGTCAGCCTAAGCGCGCCTCTTTGCATCCCACCCATATTTCCACTGCGCGTGAGTTTTTACCTCCAGAGGTCATCGAGCAGGATTTACGACTGGTCAACAAAAGCACGTGACTCCCCGCCGTACCCCATATTTGGGTGTCTACGTAAGAGAGAGATTCAAGTACATGTTCTGCTCATTTCCATAATTCATCATAAATTCTGCAAGGGCGCTATTGAACGCGCAACCGTCAAGAGACACAAATCAAACACACCCCAGTTTTATACATAGTTTTTTTAAATCTTCTTTCCCGAAATAAAAACACGATATCACAGCGACGCGCCGTGGAATTGTCATCAAATGAGCTCGTATTTTGTGAACTCCTTCTGTGGTCGCTATCCAAATGGCGCGGACTATCAGTTACATAATTATGGAGACCACGGTTCGGCCAACGACCAGTACCGGGACTCGACGGGCATGCACGCGGGCGGCAGGTTTGGCTATGGCTACAACGGGATGGACCTGACGGTGGGCCGACCCGGCGCAGGGAACTTTGTCGCCGGCGAGAGCGCGCCGGGCTTCTCCCCGAGTCACTCAGCGGCTTCGGCTTCTGCGACGGAGCCCATCCGGTACACGCAGTGCGCGTCCCTCTCGCCGGCACCGGAACCGCTGGCGTGCTCCTCGACTATGACCGTCTCACCCCCGGCTGCTGAGCCGCTACAGCAACAGCCGCCGCAGCAACAGCCGCAGCAGCAACACCGAGCCGTAAAGAACTCCTCCGTCGTGAGCCCGTGCTCCACGCCGTGCCCGAACTCGAACGGCGGCGCGCTGCTGAGCCGCGAGTGCGTGTCCGGTAAAGGTTCCCCCCAGGAGGAAGAGAAGCCCACGGGAAGCTCGCTAAACCCCGCTCACACCGGGACCGAGTCAGGTCAGCCCCAGATCTACCCGTGGATGCGAAAACTCCACATAAGTCACGGTAAACTGCTCGTTATTACCATACCTCTCCGTGGTGGGCGAGTGTCTTGTGTCTGGGGCCGGAAAAAGAAAAAGTTGGACTTTGAAATATTTGACTTCATTTGCTATAAGTATGTTTACAATAATGTACATTAGGTAGGCTTATTTGGTTGTTATTGCTTTACAAAGGGCGTTACCATACATTCATGGGTCACCTGTTTGTTTTACAGCTATACGGGGCAGAACGAGTGACTAGTAGCCTACGTTTGGTAGAAAATAAACGTTTTATTTGCGTTTTTGAGCTAAATATTGGCTAGGGCTTCCTAAAGTTAAACAATGCATTATTAATGAAAGGATAGATTAAATATTATTTTACAGAACTTTGGTGCACCAGCCTGCGAAATATCTTGCATGTTTATTTTTATTTTTATTTTAATATGTTTGTTCTGCCTGTACAGTGCTACCTTTAACTTACAGGCTATATTTGTGTTGTTTTGACACAGTACAGGTTTGAGCATATATAAACATTCTTGTTTAGGCTATGTTGGACTTTAAGTCATAACGGCTGTCGGTGACTGTTGGTGCCGGTACCGGTGCCGTCTTTAAGTTTAAACACTGGGTGTGGGCGCCTGTTAAAGGCTACAATTGTTCTCCTGTCCCGCAGACCTGTCGGGACCTGAGGGGAAGAGGGCCCGGACCGCCTACACTCGGTACCAGACCCTGGAGCTCGAGAAGGAGTTCCACTTCAACCGCTACCTGACGCGGCGGCGGCGCATAGAGATCGCGCACGCGCTCTGCCTGTCCGAGCGGCAGATCAAGATCTGGTTCCAGAACCGCAGGATGAAGTACAAGAAGGACAACAAGCTCAAGAGTATGAGCATGGCGGCTGCGGGCGGGGCCGTCTTCAGACCCTGATACACCGCCTGGTTCATCCAGCAGCACTATTAAGAACTAATAACGGAGATTGTAACATACGAGGCCTCCGTGCGGTTTCCAGGCCGCGGGAGGCTGCGTGACACAGGGGTGACTTCTGGACCCGTGGACACCACGTGCCGTCCTTAACAGAGACCATCACTATTGCTTAATATCGTTAATGTATTTTACTTTTAAAGACTAGGCCTATATACTTTTACATGTACTATTATATTCCGCTGTTCTTTGGAATGTGGCAATGGTCGTGTCCAGAACGTCCGCATATTCTCAATAATAGACTATAGCGGTATAAAATGAGTGCATGTCAACGTGTTCCAGTGCTTATGTGAGTAAAGGTAAATACTGTAACGATTTGACCATAAATTTAGAATCAGAACATTTTAGCATTAAGGTATTTCTCTTTCAGACAGAAAATAAATGGTCACAGCATCAAAATGTCATTAGCAAACGAAATACAGTTAGAATTCACCCAAAACTAAACCAAGTGAGGGGTTGTAAATTAATCTAAGATGCCTTTGTCTCTAGTCTGTCTATGTATATAATTATCTATGTATTTATTTAATTGATGTGTTGTAGCAAAATGTCAGATAACATGCTCCTTATAAGTATAGACCAGCAGCGTTAAGCCTTGTGTGGTTATTGTGTGCGTAAAGAACCCGGGACACCCGGTCCAAATCTATGTGTGCCAATTCTAATAACCTATATCTCGTCATGTGTCCATTCTTTTGCACGAGCTCATGTTCGATTCAGTTCCAACCTCGGATCAGCATATTTGTAAAACCATGTGTGTCTTTTGTGTTCCAAAAGGAATCTCCTTCAGTGAGTCCCACCGCCTCGCCATTGTGATAAGCAATTTTGTAAATGTTTTTAAATGACTGAAACTGGAGAAAATACAATACTATGTCAATTCTAATAAACTTTCTACTGGAACGGTGTCATGGCAGTGGCAGTACATCATTATTACATATTATGTCCTCTAAACAAACCTGTGGCGGTTTGTTTCCAAACATTACAATATAGGCCGCAACATTTAAAATCAGAATATATTAAACTGCGGTTTCTTCTGAATCTAAACGAAGATGCAGTAATATTGCGGTGTAGGCCTATTACAGTTATGAACATCAACTTTATATTAGGCCTCAAATTCAACAGGTACCATTGTGGTAAATAGTGTTTTACTCACCTTGACGTAACCTGAGACATAATGTACTTATTTAAGGTATAAAGTACAATTTACTATGCGTCCAGTATATGGCACCTTCAACCTACACGACCTCGCGGGCTATTCACGGAGAATCCAGTTTCTTATCTGTAAACTTTATTATTAGGCTGGTTCTGGCTCTGTGACATTTTGGTGCTGAATGAATGGGGGATTTGTCTATGAATTACATCGTAAAGCTCACCCGGCGCGCGGCCAGATAGGCTCGCTGGCCATAAACGGTCACGTGGTGGTCATTAAAGTAAGTTTTATGGTTTTGGGGAGTTGACAGTATATTGCACATAACGTATAATCAGACTGACGCAGGGCTTGGTCTGACTTTTCCCTTCGTAGCCACTAAGTAAGTGTTGCTTGGCCTCTTCTTGGAGCTTCAGGACATGGACTGGACGCAGGAGTGGAGGACCAGAGCGGCTGGAGGTAAGAGTCTTTGGCCGCATATAGCGCACCCTTGCTCTACAACAGCGATATGATTGTACTCTTCAGCGGTTGTGTCCCTCCACATAAGTTCATTAGGCTAATTTGGGCTTGGCGCTGCCGCAGATCCTGGCTTTGGCAGATGTTTCGCTGGGGTTGGGTCCGGCTCACGGACCGCTAATTGCTTACTTCCCCCTGTAACTTGTTTTGCGCTCCATCTGTGGTGCAACTCCTAATCCGTTTTTACATGTTGGGTAATTATCTGCGTCCAAATCCGCCCCCGCAAACCTATCGCAGTGTGCGCACTGCTTCTTCTATTGTGCTGGATGTTTAGCAGGCCAGTCCGTCTCTGACAGGGGTGTGTTGCGCTGCATGTGCGAGATAAAGGATTGTGTGTGTGTGTCTGTCTGTCTTTCTGTGCGTAACACAGAAATCCGTGCTTGTGTGATGTGATTCTGAGGAAAACGTTTCTAGGAAGTTGCTTACTGCTGTGCGATTATCTGCCGAAACTACAAAAGCAGCAGAGAAAAATAATGCGATTTTGTATTAACTCACTGCATTTGTCGTTTTGGTGATGAAACGTTCAGTTGACCCTTTTCAAAGTGGTCGAACCGGACAAGTCTGGGATGCGTGTCCGGTTCGTCCCACGCACGCAAGTGGTTACATAAATAGATGCTGCATCCTAGACAATTTAATTTCGTAAATAATAATATGTTTCAGTGATGCGGGCTGAAAGTTTGTTCACTGATCAGATGGTCTGCCAGTTGCTATTATAAAGACGTGAAGTAGAAACGACTTGCTTTGACTGGTTGCAAATACTTTCTTGACCTTGTAATATTTTGGCCAACATCTTTATATTCATTAATAATCTTAAATTGTGCATATTAATAAATTGTAGCCCACATACACCTACATAATATGTTTAGACAGTTTTGGTTAAAACCTGTCACGGTTTAAGATGTCAGGTTTGGCTCGCAATTGTAGATTATATTAAAAAAAATTGTTTTAAAGCTTTGACTTTGAATGTTAACTTGGAACTTCTCGACTCTACCGCTCTGTTAAGGTAAAATATACCCACTTGAGCTATCGCAACGGTTGACCAAAGGGAGTTAAAAGGACATCCATCAAGATGCAATTTAATATTCCACATATGGAATACTATTGGGTTAAACTCCCCAGATGGATATTCCCTGTATATTTCAGGTCTGATGTTTGCTTCTTTGCATTTGGATAAGACCTGATTGGAGTCAAATTGTTAATTCCCCCAGATCTTTCTGCTGTTGACGAGTCATCTGAACGAATTCCACATTTAGTCTTACGATGATAATGGTGATGATGATGATTATGATATTTGATTTGATGCACAGAACTAAGAAAACGCCAATAGTGTCTATTAGCAAGGATAAAGTCATCAGGTGTGGATAGATAGATTTAGAAACTTGTTTTAATACTCTGGGCCCCATCTGCTGCGCGAAGCGAGCAGAGCGCCAACGAGCTGGCGGAGCGAGAAGCCATTCCCGGGGAGTTCACCGGGAGGTCACGGAGATAGATGTGTATCCCCCCGGACCCACCAGCAGAGCTCGCTTTAGGCCAAGTTCACTGTCACGCGGGAGGAATAACGCACAGGCAAACGCCGGTAACACGCGTGTGCGCGCACGGTAAATGCCAGTGGTTTATGCTGGTGCTACTAAACATATTGTTGTCCCAAACCGTGTGGACATTGTGCACGTACCATGCGATGGATTTTTTTATGCGTGTCTCCACGATTATTAAAAACGACATTAAACATTAACATTTGCAAGGTATTTAGGAAAATAAAACGAGCACGTGTACACACACATATATCACACAAAGAAATTAAATGTAATATCTAGCAAATATTACACATTTGGTGATGGCAGCGTTAGAGGACCAAATAACATAAATGCATCGCATGCACGGGAATAGTCTACATTAAGATAGTAGAACCACAATCAAGACCTGCTTAAAATGTTTGGTTATGACTTAGTGGCATTTGTGAGGTTTTTTGCTTTAGGCCCACATATAATCAGGGCCTTACTTTAAAAAGGCTTATGATTTTTCCTAAAGACTATAGCCTACAGTATTGTGCACATTTGAAAATTAATGTAACCTAATTATAATATTTGTGTGAATTACTATTAGCTGACAAAAACCTAATAAGTTCTATTACGCCCACATACTGCTAGTAAATTTGCCTATATGCCTTTGTCAATATTATTAGTTTTAGTGTGTGTGTGTAGGTCCATATATACTAAAAGTAGCTTTTCCATGTGTTTAAACCTGCTTCTAAAAGCGTCAGCACTTCCTTACTTTCCGCGCTGATGGCGAGCGAGGTGGCGATGAACCGGGGGAGAAATTGGGGTCAAAAGTTTAGGTCGCCAACACGTCGCCGTCATCTGCTCGGTTGGCGCGCGATGCCAACGTTATAATAGCGAGCTGGACACCGCACACAAAAGACAGAATAGCTTTGAATTACACATGTTGCACGTTGTCCTCTAGGTGAACTCTAAATGCGGAATGACCCCTCGGTATAGGGGACCCCTCCTCAACCCAAACCCCTCCCAGACCAAAGATTGAGTGGCTGGCGTTTTATTAGGGCGGTTGATTGGTGAATTTCCTTTGAATAAATCGCATTTGATATGTTTGGGGGACGAGGGCAAGATTTGCATTTCGAGGATTGATTCTTTCGACCCGGTCACGGGGGTAATAGTTGCCCCCCTCCCTCAGATAGATATACCCCCACCCCCACCAGATAGATATACCCCACCCCCTCGCCCCGATCCGTTAAAAAACATTTAACCTCTCTCTCCCTAATCACACCACGTCTTTCATAAGGAACACAAAACCACACAATACTCTGCTTCAATTGAGAGTACACTTTTATTAAACGATTATTAAATAGCAATCCTTATATTATAAACACTCGCAAATATGCATTTCGTTGCTGGGGAAAATATAAATTTGCATAAAGACAATCCAAAGAATCAAAAATGTATAATTTATTTGTTATACCTACATAAATATGCTAATCTTTAGTGATAGTCTATAAATTATATTTCAGACCGAATTACTTTATTGATATTGTAAAACTGCATAACTGCAACATTTAAAACAATACAGAAATTTTAGTTTTGTTAAAAATAATATAATTTTACAATTTGTAGGCCTAGGATCTGTGCTCTTCTTCAAATGATGACATGGAGGGATTTGACCCACTTTAATAATATATTTAGAATTAAGAATAAACCCATTTACCATGTTACACATACAACACTGGAATAAATAAAATACAGAACGACCTTTAATATTTTTCACTGTTTATTTTCGTGCCATAAAATGTAGGTCAAATGTTATTTTGGGACCTCTGTCTCATTTCACAAAAAAACAATATTGTATATAATATGCGATACAGAACATGACGTATAAAATAAGTATTACAATTACTAAAGCCAGTACATGCATGCCACACTTTCATTACAGCATTATGCACAACTGGTCGGTGCTACTTTATTAAAAACAGCTGGCATGTATCCTTCGGGTCTAAGTCTCGGTATCCTGCAGGATGCTACTTCAAGAACATTGATACATTACATATAAGGAGGTGGAGATCGTAAAGGCCTAAATATTTTGCACACGTTTGGTTTACATATTAGACATAAAGCAGATGTGAAACCCCATATGGTTGTATATTTATATAACAGTAAGCTGTTTTTTAAGAACAAGCATATTGCAATATGTATACAGTAGGCCTATTGTTTAAAGCGTCATCCCTTAATTGCAAAGGAAGCTCACAAACTTAAATATATATATTTAAAATAAATGTAAAACGTTTTGATTTTTGTTTGTTTTTATGATCGGTATTAAACTTGAAAAGTAAGAGATATTTTAGCAGACAAGCCGTATTTTATATCACCATAGAAACACTGAGAATGCGCGTGTCATTTTGGTTATTGGTGGCAATGTGACATATCTGAACGAGGCATATAGGGAATATTTAAAACGAATACAGAGAAACACGTTTTACACTTTTAACATAATCCTTCCGTTTTGCATCTTCTATCTAAATGTAACCTACCGCTCAAGTGTTAAGTCCTTTCATCAAGCGGCAGATGTTTTAAGAACAGCTGTATTATATCAAAACCACGGCTCTTCTCATAATCCGAATTTACAATATGCTGCCAGCGTGATAAATATTTGCTAAATAGAGGCTCACTTCACAGTATATATAATTTCAATATAAACAAGGTGTGTTAGATATAAACTCGGTTCACACTGAAATAAAGTATCGCACAAGGCTATAATTGTTTCGAACAGAGTACAACATTTCTTTTGAAATCAGTGTGGGGCAGATATATAACATGTTGCTTTTACTTAGTTGCAATTATTTCAAAATTGTACTATGTATTTTAATAATCTGTCGTTGAATCTCTTTTCAACACCAGACTAAATACGTAGTGATGTTGCCAGTATTATTCAACAGATAGGCCTATTTTGTGTCGTCTTGGCCCGTTTGGAATACGCATAGTCTTTCTAAAATGCCAAGAGCTGTTTAGATCCTTTTGTGACGTTTATATACATTTTCACGGACCGGCCTACAGCAACAAGTAAGAGACTTGAAAGGACCGAGTCCTCATTCACCCAATATTGTCTTACCTTTCAAGCGGTTAATTGGCACATACGGGCTCCATATTTATACAGGTCCTATATGTATATTCATACATAATACATGGGCAGCGCACTGTACATTTTGATGGCGCGCGAAGTAATCTTTCCGCGGACATTATTGTGACAGATCGTCTCTCAAGAGGCCTTGGCTGTAAGGATTATAGTTCGCATACATGTCGTAAAGCACACGAGAGGTATGACAAGCTATACCAGCAACTGTCCACCTCTGGTGGAGACAGAGTCCTGTTGGATGAATCTGCAACCTGTTTTAGTTGTTGAATGAAAGAGATGTATTTGTTTATTCCTCCACGCGTCCATCAGATGACCTAAACGATAGTTGGATTATAGGAGTCTGAGCCTGTGTAGGCCTATGCCCAGAACTCTGCAACATTTAGAAGCGTGCACGTTAAACTGACACGTCTGTCGTGTGTGATGCTTTTCCCTCAGAGCTGCCGAGGTTTTGCAACAAAAACACTTTTCTCTACTTTTTTCTTTTTCTTTCCCGAGGTGCTGACCCGTGGTATGATCTCTCCCCGTTCCCCTCGGTCGGGCTCGAGCTATAGCCTCCAAACCTGAAGTCCAAGTATAGGGGGTGAACCCGAGGTCACCGCGTCTAACAGATATGAAAATGTCGCCTCTCTCGCGGGAGGGCACGCCTCGCTGTTAACAAAGACTGTCAGTGGGCGAGATTAATCAGAAACAAAATGGAAGCGGTGTCATTGCGGGGTCAGCAGGAGTTATCTCTGTTTAGGGGAACGCTTACAATGGGGCGCAGAAAGGGGTGAAAAGAACGCTTTCAATATTTCCGAAGTTTGGCCTCTTTCTACTGCCCCCCTCCTTCCCGCGGATGCCGGCGTTGCTGTCGCCTAGAAAGTGCATCTTCTGCAGGGTCTGTTGGAGGAGATCTGCAGTTGTGGGCCGGCCTGATCCTGGATGCAGTCAGACCCGGTTCTGGGATGGACGCGGCGAGGCGGCGCGGGTGGCTGGTGGTACGGTCAGAACGTTCACGTTTCATGTACTAACGATTTTCTCTAACGCTTAGCCTATAAAACTGAACTTCTGTAATAAGAAGTCACAAGGCTGCCGTTGGCGTAATTGTTAAACTAAGCAGGCCTAGTTATTTTAATGGCGGTCAAAGGCTAATTTTATAAACATGGCTATAATGTAGCCTATGTCTGTTTTTTATTATTAGCCTATAGGATGTTGTTATGTTAGCGTTGTTATTAATTACTTTATGGCCCTCTGGTAATTATTAGTAATAGGCCTAATTGTATTGCTAATTTTGGCATTAACCCTCTTACAGTAAGGCAGCGCGACACTTTAAACAAACAATTTATCTAAGCAGATGTGGATATTTGCAAGTTGCTCGTGGTGTTGTGATGAACTGCGTGTATGCATCACTGCTGGGAGCTGTTGGTGATTTTACCTCGCGGTGGCTCACATTTAAATCGGCACTGGCTGACGGAATGAATTTAAATGCATTTAATACGAGTTTGGTTGGTGTTTTTACTTGAGGCTTACAGGACTACTGAAAGAAACGAAGACCACAATAAGACCCTGTACCCTCTTAAAGCCATGGCGTTAGTGGTACCGGCAGAATTCTTTGAATGATTTGAAGATGCATCGGATTTACATTCTTGAAATATCAAGGATATTCAAAGTCAAATGTGTTCAAAGTCACTGGTCAGGTTTTCTACAATAGTTACCAGGCTGTTTTTCAGAATGCATTATTCGGAACGTAAATTAGTCTTTGTCTTTATTGTTGCACACAATTAAATTCTCAAACTTGCGGATCCTAACCGTGATATTGAAACGTGGACATTGCGCATCACCTTGCTTGTCTCCCATTGTCTGCTGGATCACCACTGCGTAATGTGCGACAATTAGCTTTCGTGAACATGTTCTAATCCGTCTGACCCGTTCAACTGCGTTTGTGTGTATGTGGGATCCATTTTTACTTACAGCAGACATTATTGGTGTGTTCATATACGCTCTTTTGCCTCTATTGTTTGTTTGATGTGCAGGACTCGAAACTGATTGCAGTTTCTTATCTCTCTTTAGCGGAGGTTGATTTTTACTGGGGAGTTATGGGAGTTTTGGATATCGTCCGCAGTAGCTTGGCCCACGTAAGTTTGGCCAGTGCAGTAAACAAGTTCCTTGATTGGGTTTTCTTTATATACTCTGATTTAATAAGGAAAACATCAACGTAAGATCGCCCCGGCAGCCGTCGTTGTGCCAATGCCAGGCCTTCCATTGGTTCCTGTTTACATGATGCCCACAGGAGACACGGTGATTGGTGGCTCCTCGCACGTGACCAGGCAACTTTGTACATTTGACAGGGAGTAGGAGGGTTTTGTGGGGATCAGAAAAACGACAGCGCGATAAAAATTAGTATTGTTGCACTTCACAAATTAATGACCATGAGTTCCTACTTGATAAACTCCAACTATATCGAACCTTCGTTCCCTCCCTGCGACGAGTATCAACAAAGCGGATACATCCCTGCCCCCGGTGATTACTACGAGCGGCCGAAAGATACGGGCTTTCCACACCACGACGAGGCAGCTTATACGAGGGCAAGCTACTCGGAACCGGGCTACGATTACGGCAATGTTCCCGCCAACGGTCTGGAGGATTTCGGCGACGGTCACCACGCGCAACCGCAGCCCGTTCCGCCGCCACACGCGCCTCGCCTCAACACCGTACAGGAGAGTGGCGCGGGGGCGAACGCCAGCAAAGACTGCAGCCTCGCCGCCGAGGCGTACCCCGGCGTGCCGAAGGGCAAGGAGCCGGTGGTCTATCCCTGGATGAAAAAGGTCCACGTTAGTACCGGTGAGTTATCGTTACAGTGAAATGGTAAAACCCACTGAGAGGCAAGCACCGGAGCAGACGTAAAGCCATTCTGCAGCACCAGTAGGCACCCCTTATAACGGCAATTTACGACTGTCGAGCGGTGGGGTCGGTAATTAAGGACCCTCGTAAATTTTATTGCCTGTGTTCATCTGTCGAGGCCGTGCGCCTTTGTTGCTTTTTAAACCCAAACTACCTCCGTGCCTGGATCCGAGCCAGAGCATGATACTCAACCCCGCTGTTTTGTTAATCATTCCTTAGCTTGATATGTCCCTGGATGTGAGCGCTTAAACGCAGCTCCGCTAATTTAATGCCCGTGTTACGCGACACAAACTAGGAATAGGAAATTACACAAATATTGCGACAGTAATCCACCCCAGAGGAGGAATATGTCTGGTTTACATGCTTCTTTTTAGTTTGTTTTTAAGGGGAAGGGTCGCGGAGGGGCTTATGGGGGTTGAATGTCCGTGCCCGTCCTGTAACACCTGCTTGCTTCTCTGTATAGTCAGCGCTAGCTACAACGGAGGGGTTCCCAAGAGGTCGCGCACCGCGTATACCCGCCAGCAAGCTCTGGAGCTCGAGAAGGAGTTCCACTTCAACCGCTACCTGACGCGGCGCAGGCGCGTGGAGATCGCGCACACCATGTGCCTGTCCGAGCGGCAGGTGAAGATCTGGTTCCAGAACCGCCGGATGAAGTGGAAGAAAGATCACAAGCTGCCCAACACCAAGATCCGCTCCTCGGGCCCGTCCGGCCCGGTCGCCGGGGCCCAGCAGCAGCAGCAGATCAAGACAGGCCAACAGCTCGTGACCACGCCGTGCGCGGCCAGCCTATAGTGCACAAGGCTCGTCCCCCCCCAT
>JAODLL010000003.1:1254001-1270366 GCA_026546735.1 Forbesichthys agassizii | reverse complement strand
GAGAGAGAGAGAGAGAGAGAGAGAGAGAGAGAGAGAGAGAGAGAGAGAGAGAGAGAGAGAGAGAGAGAGAGAGCGAATCGGTTTTACTGTTGAATGTAGTCGGGGCGACTTACTCATCTAATGTACAAAGACAGATCACAGCGAAGGATCAAAGACAGGATTTAAGTAGCCTAGATCTTTGTATGTTGGTCTTGTGCTCGTTATAGTTTTTATTTGTGGTTGTGTGTCCAATTTTGTGCTGTGTTCTAAACTGTGAATATTTGTACGTGTTGTCTAACAATGAACGTTGTAACGTGGGATAGACTAAAGCTGTTCTTGTGAAATAAATATTTACTGTACTTGACTTACATGACTATTAGTTTAATATTGGACCATTTATGTAAAGCACAAAACGAACAACCTACTTCTATTTTTAATATGATCTATAATTCCATTCCTGGATGTGAGATTGCGGTTTGTTGTAGCTTGTTTATATACACAGTATAGCTACAGTATATGTCATTATTTTCTTAATGGTATGATGGCTATAAAAAATGTGCATTGTAACATATTGCATTATGTGGTTTAGTGAAACTTTTCAAATGGCGTGCGCGTAGAATGAAGGCCTAATAACCTGTCACTTTTGAAAAATGTACTGCGCTTGGAAATTAATTCTTTATAAGGCATTAACGCCTTATTCCATAACCACTGATATGCATGCTACTTTATATTTAATGTCCACATTTAATGACAAGTAACTGTCGAGGTGGTGTCAAGGATGCAACGGAGAGCTCTGTTTGCTCCTCTGGGCTTTAATGCTTCCAACAACATTTCAGGCCCGCAGTATTTCGAATTCGACTAATGTCAACTTTGAGTAATAAACTAATATATATAAATATATACAGGCCTATATGTGTGTGTGTGTGTGTGTGTGTGTGTGTGTGTGTGTGTGTGTGTGTGTGTGTGTATTACACATATTCATATTCTCACTTTCACTAACATGTTCTTATTAATAATGGTAAAGTGTGCGCGCGCAATATATGGATGATTGTATATAACAACGAAACCAACAACCAGTAGCGCATATTATATCAGTTTAGTGTTTTGTAAATAACATTTAACTTCAATCCCAGGGTCAGACACAATGTATGTGCTCCTCCTTTGGCCAGTCACCTGATTGTATATGTGATATAAAAGCATAGCAACAGGTACGGCCGACAGTGTTATTACTGGCAGTTATGGCCAGAACCGCGCACGGGCAGCGTCGTGCCCGCGCCTGTCGGTCACTGCTATACCTGCTGGCAGTGCTAGGGGCAAACAATAGGGTCAACTAGGGGACGAGCGCGGTTCCATCCAATCACAAGCTCGGGGCACTGCACGCCACCCCTGACCTTCTGACACGCACAACGTTGCAGACTATACATCAGCGCTGCACCTCGGACCGCTCATTCTGTTTACCCAAAGACAATGCGATGAAAACGTGTGTATAGGTGCGAATACGCGCCGCAGATTCTGACCAACTTATTTAGCAGAAATCTCTACTTGTGCCACAGACATGCGCGCACCATAACGTGTTATGCGCTTATCCCGGGAGTGATTTACCGCCTTACTCCCGCGCCTCTCAACCACACAACCCAGAAACAAATAAAGGTATTTCTTAGTAAATAAACAATTCTGATTGTTTACAATAATTGTATTCATGTCCTTTACAAAACGAAACGAATCACTGGTGAACAAAAGCGGCTCACAAGAGAATGACACAGGCGGCAGATGCAACTAAGAACCGTTTGGTGGAGTCTAACCCAGTTAATGTGCACAATATAGAGTTTGGAATGTCATTGTCATTAGCCTACATCTTTACTTTTGCCTATTGAAACTCAGTAAATGTGCTTAATCTACAGGCACAGGGGCTTCACGAACAGGCGTTGACACTCTCCCATGGAAGCGGCACAGATATATTAAAAAAGATGGCGCTTCTTGGCCTGAGTGGCATAACTGTTATGCAGCCTCTCGACGTTAGATTAGACAAGTTAGGTTACATATTTCAACTCATTTTAAAAGCGAATAGAGGTCACTTCCCGATGTGCTGAAACTTTAATTTCCCCCTTCCACGTGACATGTTTAATAATGAATGCCCCCGGGTCAGAAATAGACATGAAAATCTTGTCGTATTTTCATTTGAAGTGATTCTCAGGAGGGTGAGCTCCTGCTCTTTTACACAAAGGACTTTCGTGTCCGTGAGTTCCTGCAGGTGCAAGCCCTGGGTTATTACTTATTGTAAGTAGAGTTTTGTCTGTTTTGCTTTATTGGAAAGATATCTTACAATATAGGAATAGTAGCATATGTAAAAGAAACGCACTGGTCTCTTTCTCACTAAGTATTGGGATTCTGTAAACACATAGGCCTATACGCAAATGATAAGGTCAACAATAGTGTGATACATGTTTACATCGGTTACATATTCACACACATCTTATTTTGCATTTAGATGCATAGTTACAGTATTGACATTCTTAGAATTTACGTTTTGGAAAAAATTGCAGGATAGTGTGAAATATAACCTTTTTTTTTTACATGACAAAAAGTGTATAAGACAGAGATTTATTTTACAATGCTTATATGCATATGGGTCGCAAGGTCTATGATCTTTAAACGTTCTCCTTTACACCACAAATGAGTAAGAGTTATCTCAGTTGTTACAAAACAACAAAAGCAAACTGTTTGGAATAATGCTGGATTTATAATTTCATATTTGAACGTGTAGGGTTTTATACAGTGGCTACAGTAATTTTGATAAACACATTTTTAAATAGATTTTTCCTTATAAGATTTTAATAGGCTGTTTTTTTATTTTATTTTATTTGAGAAATGTATAATAGATGCACAAACATATAGTTTTGTTGCTGACAGGTAAACAGACAATAAACCTTATTTAGAATTAAGTTATCTGGTTAAATTTATTTTTAACAATGTTAATGTTTCCATTTATTCATTTCATAAGGCTGGAAAAAACAAATTACTCAAAGGCCATATATCGTTTATATTACTATATAACAGTTTACCGTAAAATAACGTTTAGGCCTTTATAAGATATATTTTAGGAATTTACCTATAGTTATTGCATATTAGACTATAATTCGCAAAATGGAAAAAGGAGATGCTAAAAACCTACTTTACATACAAGTAAACATTTAGAATTATTCACAACAACAAACATTAACACTTAACACTTAAAGTCAGGAGAAATACATGCAGACTTCAGTGCTTTATGACAACAGGCTCTGTTACAACCGCCATTGCCAAACGTTCATGAGGTTGTAGGCGCCAGCGGTTTCAGCTTCTTCTACAAGGCGTTGACGGAGGCTTCACCCTTGATGTTGTCCTGCACGGAGCCTGGAGAACTGTTATCTTCACCCGGCTCTGGAAGTAAGAGCTCCACATGTCAACATTCTGGGGAGATATCTGGCCGCGTTCCCCTGGCCGGCGTCCAAACACTCAACGGTGACCTCTAATTCCTCTTCGGTGTCAGTTCAAGTGTGTGCAGAAGGCTTCCATAAAGTAAGCCATCGCTTAAATAATACTCGTTGATCAATTTCTATTCGTCTACAAAGAGCAACATTTGGTGTGTAGGGGGGGAAAGTGCTACGAAACTATTTCCCCGCCGCCTGGGGGTCACATCTTGTGTTTGTTATTGAACCCAGAATAAGTTCACACTGTGCCCGGGTCACGGCAGTTCAGTGTGCGATGTAAAGGCGGCGTGGGAGTGTTGCTCTGCTTTCTATCTTCCAGCGGTGTCTTCGCTAGACGCCAAGACGTGTAGGTACACACTGGCCCGCGCGGTCAGTGTTGGAAAACTATATAAAGAAAAGGAGGGAACTAAATCAAACACATCAACGAGGATGCAGCATAAGACACCGTGACACACAACCCGCATTCATGTTGAAAATATCACATTCATTAACCACGCCAAACCGTGCGTAAAAGTCAGTGTTCGAGTCGGAGCTGTCCCGTGCTGAAGGTTAGAGGCGTCCCGAGAGGCGATTTAATGAAGCCTACTCTCCAAGTTTTGCCGCTCGAGTTTGAAGACAAAGGCTGGCGCGAGAGTTGGGTGGCCCGTCACGTCCGCACCGGGTGATTAATAGTCACGGCTGGCATTTCCACGCCCGCGACTCCATTTTGACAGAAACCAAAGCACAAGAGGTGCCTCGTCTAGAGAGGACCTCGGCCACTGAGGTTAGGTCAGAACCCGGGCAGGTCGAGGAGCAGAATGAGACTCTGACCGCACAGCTAAACCTCGGGGTTAGAATAATGTAACGCAATAGACTCAAATGTTTATTGTTGGTAATGGTGAATATTACCAAGTCCCGAGCGATTTAACCTTAATATGCAAGAATCAGACAGTTTTAGGAATACAAAAGTATTGCATTGAAAACAAAAAAGTAAATGTATATATAGTGTAAGCATATCGTATACAGTAAAAAAACACCGCTAATAATATAATAATAATACTGTAAAACCAATAGAAATCAGCTACAGCGCTTTAACGTAAGCACAATTCTGCCTTTGCGCCAAAATATATTAACATCACTATAGGAAACGCACGAACATGCAGGTAGTGGGGGGGTGGGGGGTGGGGAGGGGGGGAGGGGGGGGGGTGGGGGGTTCGTGTTCTGAACAGCGGGGTCGGTGACCCACACTCTGGCTGTCTCCTGTTTGGAATGCTGCCGACTGACACGCACTTACTCGCCGCCGCCGCTAGGACACACACCTTTCCCGGCGATGGGACAGGTAATACTTGGCGAGCTTTGATCGCCATTTTGCCTGCTAGCGAGGCAGGCGTGGTGACGAGGGAACCCAAGTCATGTCTCGGTTTTGGGTGTGTTGTAGCCTGTAGAACACTAGGGGCGATGCGGAGTCCAGTAGCACAGCGCATGTACAGTCTATATCAATAATATTGTCTCGTCACCGATCATTACACCGTTTCTAAAGAGAAGCGGGTTTTCCTCTTACTCAATGGGAATTACCGCGTAAAACATATCTGTAAGTGCCATTGTTGTTAGCACAACACACCCAGTAGCAGTAGCTAACAGCCAACAAATAAAAGGCACTTTGGAAGCGGGCAGGGCAGTCTTTATTCCTCTGCCAGAAACATGCGGGTTAAAACTCCCTTCTGCTTTCATCCACGCCGATGCGTGTGTACGCGGGGGCAACGGCTGCTCCATTAATGATTCACGGGCTCAAATAAAAGGGATTTAAGTTGACGTTGCGTCACGTGAGCAGGGCGCATAATACAGCCTGCCGGGTTATGGCAGGAAGGAAAACGGGAGCCGGCGTGGCCATATGATGCAGATTATCAGCGGCAAGATATAGCTCCGGCAACTCTGGCTCTGTTACTGGCGTTATTTAACGTTATCGGAGGCGGAATAAGAAACATAGCCGAATTGAGCGGGCCGCGTTGTTTGTGGACGCTATTCTGCTGCCTGTCACGAACGGATATGTTTTTCCACGCGGAGAGAGCTCGTGCTTTGGGAGGATGGATTTTATTTTGAGGTATTTCCGCTTATTGTTCATAACTGTCGTGAGTTATGGCCCCGTGAGGCGGAGGTCAGAGCAGACTGCAGACCTCGCAGGGGCTGAGAACAAATACATAAGTGTTGGATGTTGTCCGTATTCGCTCATCTGGAGATACCGCGGGATTGCTATAGTAACACCGTTCTTAAAGCTCAACATAAAACTCTGTAAAGAAAAATCATAAATCACTTGCCTTTAAAATGTAACTGTCGTAATTTGCGTGTGTGTGTGTGTACATATGTCTGTGTGTGTGTGTGTGTGTGTGTGTCTCTCTCTCTCTCTCTCTCTCTCTCTCTCTCTCTCTCTGTGTGTGTGTGTGTGTGTGTGTGTGTGTGTGTGTGTGTGTGTGTGTGAGGAATTAGCCTACTTCTTTCAAATAGCCTATAGGCTACACATTATCAACAAATCATAAATAGCCATTTTCAAATTATGATTTATAAACGTTTTTATCTCTTCCCACCAGCTTACATAACAAAGCCACGAGTCAATCTATCTCAATGTAACGCTTAGTAAATAAACGCGTCCGTTTGGATCTCCTGTAACCCAAACCTGCCCGTGTAATTCTGTCCGGTAAAACGCGTCAGTTTGTGGCTTCTTGTGAGTGTATGATAAATCAAGTGGAGTACCATGAGGGAAACGAGCATATAATGGAAGACGGAGAACCATCGGGCCCGCGCGGCCGCGGCCGAGGTCACCGCGTTCGCGTGTGATTTATGGGCACGGGGACTTGGGGAAGCCGCCGCGCAAGAGCTAATGACTATTCGATCCGTTTCCAAAAAACAGAGTCCCGCAGCAGAAGCACAAACAATCACGACTCCACCTCGTGTTATTTTATTATACACAAGTTCTGACAAAATGGAGAGCAATTTGAACATTATTTTAACCTGCAGTTTGTTATATGGTCTTGAACTCGAACAGCTGCAGACACTATCGAAATAAATGCTACATATTTCTGTTTTATTTTATGTTATCCAAAATAATATGTAATAGTTGTTTTCTCGAAATATATATTTAATAAATGTACTGGCTTATTCTATTTAAATTTTTTACCTAATTATGGTGCAACATATTTATGTAATTGTCAATTATTATTATTATTATTATTATTATTATTATTATTATTATTATTATTATTATGAATATGTTTAAAGCTATTTGCAGATAACAATTGATATTTTGTTTAGTCTGGACATTTGTCAACCGCACAATGTTTGTTTAGCAACGTTAATAGGCTAGTATCTTTAAATATTGTAGCAAATGAGTGTGCATGTGTGTGTGTGTGTGTGTGTGTGTGTGCGCGTGTGTGTGTGTGTGTGCGTGTATCTATATACACTTACATATTAATACATAAATAAGGTTAATTAATAAAGTAACGACTCTAAATTATCTGCTATTCTTCCTTGCAGAATTCCCGCCAAGTAGATCTCGGCGCTGGCCAGTTACTGCAGAGACCCTGTCCCACTTTCGGTGAGTCCATATTTTTTTATTGATTTGACTTATGAAAACGTGATGGTTGTATCCTAATTCAATTTCTAATAAGTGCGACGCACGCCCGCCCAGGCGCTATACCATAATTCGTTGTCTTCCACTTGTCTGTGTCGTGTAATTTGTCACTATAAATGTGAGAAAGGGGATCACGGCTCTTGGAGCAATGCCTCCTGCCTTTCAATAAGCACTTACTCTGAAACCCATCTGCCTGGCGTACGCGGCACTTAACTTCTGCCTTTATAATTTTATCCGATTTCCCTCTTAGTTATCTTACACATTAAGGCCTTATTTGCGCCTTTATTACGCACGGAGCTGCAACCACCAACACACTGCCATTTAACCCCCAGCCCTGCGGTCAAACCAAAGAGAAGCGCGAATCAGCATTTCAGTGGAAGACAAAGAAGTAAATAATTATACAACGTCTCCGTTTCTCGCCAAGAAAGGAAAGGCCGCGTTAGCTAAAAAATAAAATGAATAAAAAACCTCACGTGTGAATTTTTCGCCCCTCTCGCCCTCCCACGCCGGTGGTGGGTAGGCTACCGTTTTAATTGTGTCGTGATGTCTCGTCTCCCGTCCCTCAAACGAGGCACGCAACAACCCTCTGGACGTGTTTACGCCCGGAGAGGTGAAGGCACATAAATCTTGTTTTTCTGCCGTGTGAGCCGAGATGGCATTAACATGCGGCAGGATTCCCTGCTACACTCCCTTCTTACCTCATATTATGTTCGCGTAAACTTCCTAGGGCTTTCTCCTTTGTTCTACCTTGAGCCCTCCTCTACTTTGATCCGCGTGTGTGTATACGAGATAGTAACGCTTGCGGGTCGTTTAGTTTTCCCTTCTATATATCATTTAAATGATATTTAAGCACCGCCTGCGTCCAGTGGAATAAACTGCGTCCAGTTCTGTCCAAATGAAAAGGAGATTCCTAGCGATGGAGTATCATTAGCAGAAAAACTTGGTTAATTATTAAGCCACGGACAGAAGAAGCCTTTATGTGCCTTGGAGATGTTAATGCACCTCGTACGAGCGTCCGATTGTATTCTGCCGTCTATGGAAAAGGCAGGGGCCCACCGTAAAAATAGTCCTATTACCAAAATGTTTTAATATATCGTAACGGGCGTTTATGATGTTCTTACGAATTTATCCGCTTTCGCAGATCCCCCCACCGCCCCCCATCCTTTTCCACGCACACACACACACAAACACACACACACACACACAAAGCGCGGCATAGGGGTGGGGTGGGCAGGCGGGTTCTGGACTGGCTTTCCAAGCCGCTGCTTAATTTGCATAATTTTTCTTGTCCATAGTGACGCGCTAGTTCGGGGGAGTTCACTCGTGTGTGTGCGTGTATGTATGTGCGTGTATGTATGTGTGTGTGTGTGTGTGTGTGTGTGTGTGTGTGCGTGCGCGCGCGCGTGCGAGTGCGTGAGTGCGCGTGTGTTAGTGTGTGCAGAACACACAGTCCATCACAGCCCGCTCCTCTAATATTGGTCTGAAGCCTGGCCATTGCTCGAGCATGCGATAAGTTCAATCGCGAGGGCAGATAGTGCTTATCTCGGTAACCTGACGGCTCGCCTGCTACTTCGGTAATCTCCAGTTTGTCCCGTCACGTCGAGCTGGGAGCCAGGAGAAAGGGTGGAAAAGACACGGAGGATTTGGCGTGCGGTGCACGCGGAGCCAAGCGGCAATCTGCGTCCTCGCGGAGACTGTAGATGTTTCTGCACAACTTTTCTTGGAATACCGCTTTGATCGATTTTCTCCGCTGAATGAGAAGACGTCGCGCAGTGCTTTGTATTCGTCGTGAGAGGGGCAGGTAAGCGGGCCAGAAATAGGCTGCTTGGTTGTAAATGGCGGAGTTTGTGTGTCGTGCGGTGATTTATTACCGAATGACTCGCAGCGAGGTTCAGGAAGAGTTCACTCTCAGCCCATGCCTCCACTCTGTCGCAGCGAAGCAAACGCAGGGCTCACAACGGCTCTGATGATTGTCCCACAACGTTTCATTTCTACGGGAAAACGCCAGCAAACCGTGCTGATGGTTCCTCCAGATCTTATCAAACATGGAGACAGTCGAGACGGCAGACGTGGAATTATTTTTTGGCAGATTTACACAGCGCAGATATGGATACATTTTAGTATTAACTGTTTTAGATTGTATTTCAATTGTTTACGCCTATACTATTTTCCGTGTCTCGTGATCATCTGTTATATAGTGTTCTTGGAGTAGGCTAAATGTAGACTATATTCTTTAATGCGTAATTTAATGATTCATTTTAACCGTTTGCATTTTGTCTTGAACCCTTGCTTTCAATAGCCTACACAATTTGGTATTTAAATGAAAATTAAGTTAAATAAAAAATGTAATGTAGTCCTATATGCTTCTATTAATAACAGGCATTATTAATAACAGGCGTTAGGTCTGTAAGATAAAACAATTCTATCAATGGCTTTTAGAAAATACTTTCTTTACTTTCAAATCGACCAGTGTTTTTAATTATTATTATTATTATTATTATTATTATTATTATTATTATTAAATATTATTATTGATATTATTATCATTATTATTATTATTATTATTATTAGTATTATTATTATTATAAGTAGTATTATAGTAGTGGTAGTACTAGTAGTTTTCCAATTATTCATACTTTTGTTATACTTATTAGTGTGTATTCTTGTATTGCTTATTGCCGCGTATTACCGTCACATTACACGTCTATTGTAGCAGGCCTGTTCTCAATGCTTTGTTTAAGAGAACACCTGTATACAGATTTGCTCATAATACTATAGTTCTACAGACACTATTCGGTATGGTCTCCATGGTTACCTATACTATGCAATATATAGCTTTCTGTCCAGTTATACATGCTTTACCGAGCTTGGTGCCACTCGGACCTTGGCTACAGGCCTCGCACAGATCAGATCATCAAACGGGTCGTCATTACCAGCCTTATAAAATGTAATAACAGCTCGCCATGGGACGCTTGCGTGCGGGGTTCGTTTTGGCCTTTCTAGAGGGCCTATCTCAGACCAACAGACACGAGGGGAGAATGTGTCTGTTGGTTGTGTGTTAGGGCAGGTGTAACGTATAAACAACAGCTGTCCCCACAGTAGATCATTCCTCTGGCCAACATATTAGTTGCAGATGCGCACGCACTAGGCTAAATTCTGAATATTTAGATATATTTTAGCGAATAATATGGCGAGTCAATATTTAAATGTGTTGAGTAGCCATAATCTATTCAGAATATAATTTCAGAAATGTTTTAAGATCGTATTTCTCGGGAATGTCAACATTGTAAATGCCTGTATGCAGAAACTAATTGAACATTATGAGTGCACCTCAACAAAAGGTTACTCCCAATATTGACATAGGACAGAGAGGCTACATTCATCTATTGACATATTCTTAAGTAGCCTGGCTATATGTGCACACGAATTGCGAGTTGTCAACAAAAAGCGTTCTCCACTCCAGAATTGCAATAATCTTTAGGAACTATAGTTGCCTAATAATAACCCCTTGTGAAACCTTGACACCGCATCGTGACTTTTAAACAGGCTTGATTATGTATCAGCGCACGTCATTACACAGCACCCGCGCTTCGTAGCTAGTGTTTAATTTAAAGGTCACAGTAAACGGCTCTCGGTGAGATACTACATATTGGCTTGTCATTGTGTTGGCTATGTTATTAATACAACCCACAATGCGTTGTAGCCTGTGGTTTCATTATTTGGCCCTTATAGATGCATTGGGCTAAAGGTTATATTTAAATAATGGTTCCACGTGTATTCCGTTTTATTGAAATGCTAAAGATTGTGTTTATTCGCTGTAGTCGCCTGGAACGCTTGTTTTGCAGATGGTACTATATATCGGTGTGCGCGCCGTGTGAGAGCCATAAGGTAGACGGTAATGGTCCAGCAACACTGGCCTTATCTTGACTCCATAGTCTACAGTGTCAGGCCGCATTCACAAGTAAGATGGATCGCCACCATTTCTTCTGCTCACGCCGCTTCTTGTAACCCTAGGTTCACCCGAGGAGGCCATTGGCGGAGAGGCGTCACGTGACCACGGGGTGCCAATGTTATTCTACACGGGTGTCAAGACCCTGTCAGTTTGTGAAATAAATATTGGGAAACGGCGAGATGCAAAAGGCAACCTACTACGACAGCTCTGCAATTTACACTGGCTACCCGTATCAGAGCGCAAATGGCTTCGGCTATGATGCCAATCAGGTCCAATATCCCCGGGCCGCTCATGTGGAAACCGAGTACCATCGACCCGCCTGCTCCCTGCAGCCTCCCGCCGGCTCCGTGGCGCTGCACAAGCCGGGCGAGTTGGGAGCGCTGGCGGAGGCCTGCGACAGGACCGCGGCCGCTCAGGCGGCGCGTTCCACCGCCCATCCTGAGAGCAATCAACCGCAGGTGCCAGCGTCGGGCGCGCCCCCACCCCCGCATTCACCCGACGACGGCGGCGCGCCAAACCCGGGGGATGGGTCCAGCGCCCAGCCGCGCGCTAAAAGCGGGTCCCCGACGGGGGCGCGCACTAAACAGATCTTCCCCTGGATGAAGGAGTCTCGCCAAGCCACCAAGAAACCCGCCAGCAGCTCCAGCTCAGGTACTGCTGGGCCTGGACAAGAGGCGCGCATGCGCAGGCACGCTCTCACGCTCTTACACACTCACACACACACTCACACACACACACACACACACACACTCACACACACAATGGCATCTACTACCACAAATCAATACAAGTATGAAAACGTGTCACTTTGACTAATATCGTCCCCCTCTCACACGAATAGGCCAACACGCCCCGCGCCTGTCCTGAGGGCGTGTCCTTCCATCGGCTGCCCTGCCGTTGCCCCTACTGTAAACCCACATCACACGCGCTGTTCCAAAAGACAACAAACCCACGCAGGGCAAAACACTTGTTTCACTTTGTGTCTCGTTTTCATTAGTGTGTTTACAATAGAACCAGGCTAAAGTTCAAAGATTGTAACTTTCTCGTGCGTTATATCGTCCTTGACGCGGCTTAATGACAGGCCTACCATAGCTACAGATGCGTGCGCAGTAAGCCCTCCCCCCAAACTGAAGGTTTAGGCTTTAGGCTTCCTTCGGCGAACAGTAGTCTATATAGCCTATTTATTAAACTCCTCCTTATTAAACTAATATCGTACTGTAGCAGGCCACACGGGGTTACGATAGGCTGTTTCCCCCACGCAAGCACTCCATTCATTTGCGCATTCGCTCAGGCTCTGTTCCGCGCTCCCGCCAGCCTATGGGCTATATATCAGCGTGTCTTTATTTCCTGGCTGTTAAGGAGCACGTTTGCTCTGACGTGTACACAACACTCGCTCTAATGCCTGTCGCTGTCCGGTGAGAGAGTAGGACCCCCCCCCCTCCCCCGTTAGAGTTCCCATGTCAGGCGTTTTGCTTTTCGTCACGAAGCAAGCTCGTCCCTGGTGGCTTTAGACTACGTTGCGTGACGTCACAGCGTGGTTGAAACCGGCAGCCTTAACCCGGGCGCCATGGTTACCAGCTACAGGCTAGCGGCTAGCCTATTTATGCCTCTTGTTTGTATATGCACCAAGTTCTCGCGTGACTACGGGCAGTGACGAGGCTCATACGGCTATTTGCAATTCTGAGGTGAACTACACTATAGTGTCACACACACACACACACACACACAAGCTCGTCCATTGATGAATTGTCTCACGTCGCCCTCCTAGGCTAAGCGCTGGGGGGATATGTATATAATATGCATCAACATCTCGACACACTCACATTTCACGAGAAAGCCTTTGTTTGAATATTCAAGATGGGAATATTTATCTCTTAAACCCGCCCCCTTAACTAAATATCAAGTTAAAGTAGAAAGTAAAAAAGATAAAGTATCTTTCCCCCCCCCCCCCTCTCTCTCTCTCTCTCTCTCTCTCTCTCTCTCTCCTGACAGTGGACAGTTGCCCTGGCGACAAGAGTCCGCCGGGCTGCTCGGCGGCGTCTAAACGCGCGCGCACGGCGTACACGAGCGCGCAGCTGGTGGAGCTCGAGAAGGAGTTCCACTTCAACCGGTACCTGTGCCGGCCGCGGCGCGTGGAGATGGCGAACCTGCTCAGCCTCACCGAGCGGCAGATCAAGATCTGGTTCCAGAACCGCCGCATGAAGTACAAGAAGGACCAGAAGGGCGCGGGCATGATGCCCTCTCCCGGTGGACAGTCTCCGCGCAGCCCCTCGGGCGCGGCGTCCGCCGGCGGTGGGGGTTACCTCGGCTCTATGCACTCCTTGGTGAACAGCGTCCCGTACGACCCACAGTCGCCGCCGTCCTACGGCAAGTCGCACGGGAACGCGTACTACCCGCCCGCCTTGAACAACAACAACAACAACGGCAGTAGCAGCGGCACCAACGGCTGCCCCGCCCCGCAGAAACGGTACCCGGGCGCGGACTCGGCCACGCCGGTGTACGACGTGCACCCACCCGGAGGCTACGGCGGGCACGCGCAGGGCAGCCCCGTGTACGTGGGCGGCGGCGGAGGGTACATGGACTCCTCCGTGCCCGGCTCCGGCGCCTCCGTGTTCGGTTTGACCCATCTGCCGCACGCGCCCCCCGCCAGCATTGACTACAACGGCGCGATCACGATGCACGGCGGCGGCCACGCCCACCACCTGCAAGGCCCGTGCGACCAAAACCCGACGTACACGGACCTGACGCCTCACTACTCTCAGGGAAGAATTCAGGAAGCGCCCAAATTGACGCATCTGTAGCACCGGCGCAGGCCGAACCCCCCCCCCTCCATTGTGTCCCTCCGCCCCCAGTCCGGCGTCGGTGCTTTTGTATTTTGATTTGTTTAATTTAGTTTGTTTGTTTGCGAGCCTCGTCTTGGAGCCTCGGCTTTTCCCTTCGGTTTTGCTATAATTTGATGTGTGACGTAGTATAGGAAAGTAATCATTCTTGCTTGGAAGTGTGTGGAAACGTGTCCCTCAAAGACGTTTATCTCGGCTGAGACGTGCAGAGCCGGGGGGCGGGGGGCACTATACTCATATCTATCGTTTGTTTGTTTTTAAAAAATACAGGGTATTATGATCAAATATTATATTATTGTTGTTGTTGTTGTTTTGCTCAATGTGGACTTGTCCGAGTTATTTATCCACATTTGAAGGTTATTAATTCGATTTTTTTGTTTTCATTTTGCACTTTGTTGCACTTGAAATGAGACACGAGCTGGATTACAGGAATTCCGTTGTTCAGAAGGAGGGTGTTTTATAGCGAGACCCCGTGCTGTTTGTGTCGCTTTATTGGACTTTATTTATTTGCTTTGGAGTGTAATACTAGAAACCTTTTAGTATTATCTGACCGCCCCCGCCCCTCCAGCGCCTATGTGGGGGGGAGGTCTAAACAGAGTCCGGTTCCGGGCCGACTGCAGGCTGGGTGATCTTCACGATTTTGATTCTTCTAGGGTTTTTTTTTTTTGTTGTTGTTTTGTTTCCCTCCGTCGAATGTACAACCAACCAACCAATCAATCAACCAACCAATCAATCAATCATGCAATAATTGTGAACAAGGACACGCGATAAATTTGTTTTATTGGAGAGAACAGTTTTCACATTTTGTTTTCAGTTTTGATACATTCCATGCTGCTGTCGTTCAAATAAATAAATAAATAATTAAGTTGAACTATAACCAGAACAGCTCACTTTTGACATGAAAGAAACATTCCACAATCACCCCCCACACACACCATCCACATCCCCACATGTTATTTCTCAACTAAATACATTTTAACCTATTAAATATGACTCCTCAAAAATTAAACTTATTATATTAAGATAAATTGATATTCATTTTTATTTAACTTCACACACACACACACACACACATTAAAACATGTGAGTTTTTTTCTAGGCTATTTATGCATTTATGCGAGGGTAATCAGTCGCCATGGCTCCGGCATCTGCAAAACTGAAAAAGAAAAAGAGAAACAATCTAAATGAACAAATGTCTGTGGCATGTTGTGGGAATCCAGTTGATTCATAACCTGGTATTTTACAGGCAGTGATTAAATGCATTATTAGCCACACTAAAACAACGCGTCACCTACTTAGGTAATCATGTATTATTATAGCCTATACTGCAAATTACGACTGTGCGTGATTCAAGGAAAAGTCGTCACATTAACCTAAATGTGTAATATGAATCCTGTTATATCGTGTTTTAGATTTGCACGTGCCACACAATATGCTGATTTAACCCTGTATCTTAAATAATTATAATCCTACAAGAAAATACAATAGGCTAAATTAAATATTGTAAGCTCCCACAAATAAGAACGTCGGCACACTAAATTCATGAATTGCGTATTTATTATGTTGTGGCAGTACCGTGATGGGTTTTAAACCTAAAATGGTTGATATTAAAAGGCACCACTAACATGACATATGGCTAGCAGGAGAACCTCTAACAATTGAACCATGGTGTCTAAAAAGCTGCTGTACTTACTTCTGGGCCTAACACACGCACACACACACACACACACAGCAAGACACTGATTTGACCCATATGTGCCATACACACAATCTCTCTCTCTCTCTCTCTCTCTCTCTCTCTCTCTCACACACACACACACACACACGTACACACACACACTTTAGTTATATGCTAACGTTTTATCCTAACTAGATGATTTCTATTTCGTTTCCCTGCGTCTCCCTCCGTGGGAAAGTCCTCCTAAATCAATTCGGTGCTAAGCAGGAGTGGGTGCGTGCATGCCATCCGCAGCCACCCACTCCTGTCCGCGCACACAAAGCCCGTGCGTAATTTAAAAAAACATCCATCTTCCCTCACACAACTCCCAGCGACTGTCCCTCCACTCTCCAAAACGAAAGAAAAGAGCGTCCTTTCGTTTTAAACAAAAATATAAACAAGACGAAGATACCGCGAGGATATAGTTAGTCCCCGCTCTGGTATAGTCTACTTACCGGCAGCCCGTATCACCTCTGCTCATAAACCTTTTCATCGTTTGAATCCCGTTTAATCGTTCACACAGACACACAGACACACAGAAATATCCCTCCAGCGTCTGCTAACTGCGAACAGGAACCTGTTTTAATGTGAGTGGCCAGTGTTTCTCGCCACTTTCCGGCTGCATTTGATCCGGGGGAGAGTTAGAAGCCTTAAATGTGTGTCGGGGCAGCGAGCTGTCAGACCTTTTGGCGAGGAAGATTGATCGTGCGCCGGTTTCCAGGAGTCTTTGTTTGGAATATAAGCAATAAACTGAGAGGCCATATAGAATACATCTCTTCTTACTCTCTCTCTTTCTATATATA
>JAODLL010000003.1:1228349-1247732 GCA_026546735.1 Forbesichthys agassizii | reverse complement strand
TATATATATATATATAATTGTATATTATGGTTTGTGAATGGTAACATAATCGTTTTTGGGTAAAATATTGAAGCTCTAAGCATTCAGCTGTGCAACATTGTGCAGGCTGGTGATGTATACTACCTGTCTTGGGCTATTCTTTCCAGCAGTGGCTCCAGCCAGCCAGTATTACACTCACAGTGGGAGTCCATAAACACCAGCACCTCACCGGCAGCCATAGAAGCACCTAAGGATCTGCATGCCCCGACGCCCAGGTGCCTGGTGCCACGAATCAAGTGCACTCCATCCAAGTGTGCCACATATTCACTTAGCAGATCCTTTAAACGCTCTGAGGAGCACAGACAGGCAAAAGCTGAGTCTGAGTCTGTATGGAGAAATATACACATTAAAAACACTCCTTGATTCAAAACCAGCGTTAAAACAACATTGTTCTTTGGGATCCTCTCGCAGGGGAGTAGTAGGCCTGTGAGTGTCACACACTCTAACCCAGGGGTAGGGAACCCTGGTCCTGGAGAGCCACAGCCCTGCATGTTTTAGATGTCGCCCTGCTCCAACCCACCTGATTCTAATTGGGTTGTTCTAATGAACAAAGTTAGCAGTGTGTGTGTTAGAAGCCTGATAACGACCCATTCATTAGAATCAGGTGTGTCGCCCCAATTAATCTGGCATGCCAGGTTAGAGTAGGCCTACAACAAATTTAAAATAACTTAACTAACAAGGGGATTAACCCACCGAGTTGACTGAGGTCGTCCACCAGTAGAACCTCGTGCAGGAACTGCTTTGGAACGGTGTCGAGCACGCTGTGCACAGTGCGCAGCAACGTGGACCATGCTTCGTCATGGAAACAGATAATAACGCTGGCTGATGGCAGAGACTCGCTGTACTGCTCTCCCAAGCACCTGTTATTGTTTATAATAGGCTAGTTAGTCTATGACTAGTTTATTAAAGTTTGCCTATAGACCATTTGTTATAAAAACGTTTGAGAACCATCCAGAACAAGGCGGTAACTGCAGCCTAAAATTATTCACATGCATGTAAAGCCCTCGCCATGCACTTACGCAGGATGTCGCGTTTCAGGCATCATGCGGCGCAAAGGGATCTCCTCGCTTAGCGCCTCGTTAAAGCCGTACGTCTGCACCGTGGGCAGCTCCGTGTCACTCTGCAAACCAAGCAGTCCCAGATATTTAGCCATTTTCCTGTTCGTCATCGAAGTTAAAACGCCGGTGGCCCTGTTCATTCCCGGCAGAAGGACCTTATACTCCTTTCTCCGCGGTGGAGCCGCCGGGTTTCTGCTGCCTTGTGTCTCTGCCACAAACAAAAGCTCGTCTTCTTGAAAGGACGCGAGTGGCGAGAGACCCACACCGAGCCCCGCCACTGGATCACGAGAGTCAACAATAACCTCCAGGTCGGGTGGACGGAAGATGTGTAGAGGTCGGGGAGGGGGGCTCGGTGCTTTTCGGGGACTCTTGTCACAGAATGCCAGGTCCGAAAGTACAAGCGCGACGAGAGCAACGGCGAGGAGTAGGATGCAGAGACATATCAACCGCCTCAGGATAACTCTTCTGCACCACAGCCTCATAGTTATCACACAGAGCACACATATGCTGTTTTAACAAATTAACATTCCCCCTTTATTCCCCAATATTGTCAATTTGTGTTGCCTATTGTATAACCTATCGCACATACCCGTTGAGTCATTCTAATTTCGTTCATTTTATGAGTGGGTTCTGCGTGCTGGACGCGTCTCCTTCGCGTCACACTTCAAAGATGTTCTCTGCAGCCAGCTGGCGGTGCACCTCGCGGCCCCGTAACAGTCTGGTTGTGCCGGGAAACTGTTTTTCACTTGTCTTGGCACCCTCAACTGATGTTTTCATCTGAGTGCAGAAGGTGGCCTTGTCTCCACGTCAGCACACACAATTTCATCATGGCTTCAGAATCCTTTCGCACTAATGCGCGCAGAGTTTTCATTGTTGGGAGCATTTCCTGCACTATTGACTCTATTGAAATGGACTAAACTTATTCCATCACACTTAAATTAATTATGTACTGTCAAGAGCTGAAACCAGAGGCTCGCTCATTCTCAGTAATCATCACATACACAAACTGAAGGTCCGCAAAAGGCTCCACTCTACACGCTGCAGGATTAAAGAGCACCCAGCCAAGTGATTTTAGTAGTGAGCGCAGAAAGGAGTAGGCTTTAGCCGCTATGCCTAATGTACATGACATGGGACTGAAAGCAGGAGGGGGGGCGATATCATCTGATCGCATGTGTCAATGATTAAGGGATGCAGCAAATGTTGTAAATGCCAACTTTGTTTCATCTAATGCTGACGATACACTTTTAGTCAAAATCTCAGTATCCTCCTGATGCGATCCTATAGTTTCGATATTTTAGCCTAGAACTCATACAGAAAAGAAGATCTGGAATAGAGTTGATACAGGACAGGTCATAGTAAAATATACATGGTACAAGAGAGATGGAGAGAACAAAGTGTGACTGGAGAAGAATATAGCCGAACTATTTCCAGTGCAACACACCCACACGTTCCCATCATCGAGGTTCTCTCGGCCCAGCCAGCGCATCTCTCTCTCTCTCTCTCTCTCTCTCTCTCTCTCTCTCTCTCTCTCTCTCTCTCTCTCTCTCTCTCTCTACGTTTTGGCTTTATACTGTAAATTAGCCCACTTACTCGACCGGATGTACTAAACTAATGTCACAAGAGGGCGCTATATAGTTATTCTCAATTGGCAGCACGTTTTCATATTTATTAAAACTGACGTGCATTTATCACTTTATATAGATAAATCCTGCGACAAAGGCCATATAGCACTCTTTACCTGCTGACAGTCACTCACATTATTTAACTCACGATTCAAATTAAATAATTACATACAAGAATATGCCTAATAGCCTATATAACACTGAAAGTAATACCTTACATGGTCTAAACCAAGACATTTGAAATTGAAAACACAAATAGTAGGCCTATACCCTGCATGCTATGCATGTTGTTTTTCAGCATTTAACAGCATTTAACTAACATGTGATTCTTCTATGTGGAAAAACAATTAATGCAATGTAAATTTATGTAAATGTATTTATATAGCCTGGATTATGAGATATAGATCGATGTGAAACAAATCCTGGTGCACTAAAAAATGTCTAAAGCAAGCCGATAATGAAAACTATAGGAAGTCATAAATAAACATCTTAAAATAAAACAATGTAGGCTGATTTACCCTGTTATGTCAGGATATTGCTGTTCCTGTAGTCTAGCCTACATGTTTGTCATTCAGGTGAATTGTCAAGATCGTGCATCGACTGGTGGAATTATAAGATACTGTAGCTCTCAACATCATTTTGTAGTTCTGTCTGCTTCTCTCTGATATTTCAGATCTATTAATTGAGAAATGTGCTATTATTTCCTTTGGAATACATCTAACGCCACGTGTGTGTGTGTGTGTGTGTGTGTGGGGGGGGGGGGGGGGGGTGATTTTGTTCTTGACGAAATTACTGCGCCCCAGCCCTTTGAGGAAGACTGGACTGGGTGTCCTACTGACATTAGGTGGTAGGCGCTTGTCTTTCCTTCCCCATTTCTGTTCGGTTTCACAACTTATTTCCACTATCTATATCATCTGATCGCATGTGGCAATGATTAAGTAATGCAGAAAGTGTTGTAAATGCCAACTTTCATCTAATGCTGACGAGCCACTTTTAGTGCACTAAACTTTTAGAGGCACTAAATCTCAGTATCCTCCTCATCTATTTTAGCGTTAGGGTTAGAACTACAGTATCCTAGATATTGGAGCACACAATTAGTTTGGATGAGGATAGACTGTACATTTACATTTATTCTTATTTCTTAATTATTTCTTATAAATTTAGCATACGCAAAATTAACTTTGTGACTTTGTTGTTTTTGAAAATGCATCTTTACTTTTTAAATTAAGAAATGCAAACATCATCAAATCAAAACTATTTTATAGTATAAAATGCCGTGTGCTTTTTCGCAGAATGATGAGAGGAACCTAACCTCCTACCAAAAACGAATGGAAACTTAACCCTCAAACAAAATTGAGGTATAGGCTAGCCAATTGCGATGATGACTTTCCAAACCTTCCTCATGACTTGAGAGACGTCTAATGATCAATCACGTTATAAATAAGACACTGAATGCCCGTGACAACGTTTCCTTCCGTTTTATTTCAGAGTACCTTTAAAGTTTTCTAACTGGACAGATAGTAAATTACGTATTTTAAAAAGAAAACAAAACCCCTATAAAAAGAAAATAACATAACCTAAAACCAATTTCGATTAGGCTATAGTGGACAAACACTTTAGTTTCTCAGTTTAACTTTCTACTCATATAGGATATTGATTGTGAATGATTATAAAGCGAATTAGCAATCCAGAATAATGTGGTGGTTACAACCTATAGCTGTAGCCTACGTTTAATATGAATTCTGCCGCAATGTGGAGCTTTCAATATCCTGATATTAAAATGTTTCAAATAATGTTTCTCAATATATAGGGAATCTAATTGCCACCATGGTTGGAAAAGTAAAATGGGTGTCAAGCCTCGTATGAAGACAACAACATTTTTTTAGGATTTAAGGGCGCGTTCACGCGTCAAGAGGCAGTTTTAATAGGAGATGAGATGCTTCTCGTTAGATATCACATGTTAGTGCGCGTAACCGCGCTACTATTAAACTAGCCACTGCCACCAGTGTCAAATCACCGAGAGGAAACTGGTTGAGTTGGGCACAGAGACGTTTTTTTAGGTCAGCAAATACTGTTTTTTGTTGTTGATATAAACAGGTCTGGCCCCAAACGGGTTCAATTTACAGTCAGCATGGAATGTTTATACGTATTTGTACTGGCATGTACATTTTTCGTTAATCAAGCAGATGGGCGCAAAAGTAAGGATTTATTATTTATCCTATTAGACCTATCCTACTTACAAAATTAACATTTTTAACGGTAGTGCTGTAACGATTTTAATAGGTTTTAATATTGATACAATCCGTTTCGTGTGGGTATCTATAGTGTGTTAATATGCAACAATGTCAAAATTGAATGAAACATTTGATAAAAAAGTATGTAGGCTCTGTTATGCTAAACAAATCTGTTTTGGGATGTTTAAATAATTAAATTCCTGGAATCGAGAAGGGTTCCATGAAATGAAAATCTTGGCATTGATCATATTTGGCTATCGTGGATTAAATACGACATCCCTACATAATAATAATAATAATAATAATAATAATAATAATATTAATAATAATAATAATACATTTAATTTCAGGACACCTTTCAAAACATTCAATGACATCTTACATTGTACACAGGCAAATATTAACTTCAATATAAAACATTTGGTGAAGATATCCTGTTTATAGCCAATTGACTTTGTTTGTGGTGTCAGAGTCCCATGAGCTTAATTTTTGCGCGTGCACAAGGCTGTCCATTGGCCTGAGCCATATCAGCAGTAGCCTAATTATAGGCCTACAAGAAACCAAATTATTTGATTTAATACAATGTTAATATTATGCTTATTTTTACTATGCAGTACGAAAGCAAATTCCATTGACTTCATCACCGTTGAGTGGTCATTTACATTTTTTTAGGCTATAATAAAAAAGCAAATTTTAATCAAACTATATTTTAATGTAAGATGAATAATATGTGGTTATGTTAGCCCAACATGAAAGAATACTTTTCCAACTTTTAACATATAACTTTTGCAAAACAAAACAAGTTCGGCCACAGTGTTTTTTTCTCTATAGCATCATCACATATGCATTGCACATGTACAGTGAACCTGTACACCAATAACTTTATGTTTCTCACTCTAGCATATGGTGATGTGTTCCTCCACAAGCATACCATAGCAGGGAAGCTCCCATTTCCCATCCCATCAATCCCAGGGTGGGATCCGGACACTAAACCTTGGGATGATTACCTCTACCCACTATTTGGCCCGAAGCCACAGGATCTTACACGGCCAAAAGGTAAAAACGAGCTAAAAAAAAAACAAGAGAAATCCTCAGCCATCCATTCAGCTTGGTGAGTCATAGTGGCCGCCCACCTGTCTGTCTCCTGTAGGTCAACGTGTCAGCGTCCGTCTGACCAGTGACAGTCCTGCTATCAGCGGCTCCTTGGTGTCCTTCACAGCCAAGCTGATGTACCCGGCCTGCCAGAAGGAGGATGCCACTGGAGACCTTGTGTGGGACAGCCTCTGTGACGATGGTATGGAGCTGGACGCCATAGACCATACCATAGACCATACCATACCACAGACCATACCATACCATACCATACCATACCATACCATACCATAGACCATACCATACCATAGACCATACCATACCACAGACCATACCATACCATACCATACCATACCATACCATACCACAGACCATACCATACCATAGACCATACCATACCACAGACCATACCATACCATACCATACCATACCATAGACCATACCATACCACAGACCATACCATACCATACCATACCATACCACAGACCATACCATACCATACCATACCATACCATACCACAGACCATACCATACCATACCATATCATACAATACAATACCACAGACCATATCATAGACCATACCATACCATACAATACCATGCAATACCATACCATACCATACCATACCATACCATACCACAGACCATACCATACCATACCATATCATACAATACAATACCATAGACCATACCATACCATACAATACAATACCACAGACCATATCATAGACCATACCATACCATACAATACAATACCATAGACCATACCATACAATACAATACCATAGACCATTTCATAGACCATACCATACCATACAATACAATACCATAGACCATACCATACCATAGACTATACCATATCATAGACTATACCATACCATAGACCATACCATACCATAGACCAGGTGTGCCCAACTCCGGTCCTGGAGGTCCCCAATCCTGCTTGTTTTAGATGTCTCCCTGCTCCAACACACCTGACTCAAATCAATGGGCTTCGGCAGAGACTGATAACGAGCCATTCATTAGAGTCAGGTGTGTTGTAGCAGGGAGACATCTAAAACATGCAGGGCGGTAGCTCTCCAGGACCAGGGTTGGGCACCCCTGCCATAGACCATACCATATATAATAGTGACGTGATTCATTCCAAACTCTCCCTGCGTGTGTCCAGCTGGTGGACAGGTGCACTCTGGGTACGTGCACAACTGGACCTCCTGGGTGGACGACTATGGCTTTGGAAAGTGTACAGACCTGAAGAGGTGCAACGTGTTCCCTGATGGAAAGCCCTTCCCTCAGAGCAGTGATTGGAGGCACAAGAGTTATGTCTACGTGTGGCACACCATGGGTAGGGCGCACGCACCCACACACACACACACACACACACACGCACACACGCACACACACACACACACACACACAAGACCACAGGTGTATAAACACGAGGTCAAAGGTGATACGAGTAAGACCACGCATTTGAACACATGAGCGTCCTGACACACACAGAAAGACAAAGCTAGCTAAAGCCCTGCTTGACAATAAATAAACATGTTTTTATTTTCAGCAGATCTCTTAGCTATTGTGTTTGTGAACCGTTTGTGCTGATACAATGCAGAATTAAAATGTTGTTTATTGTATTTTCGATGTGAACAACCAGGGTGTCCTATGTTTAACATCTGACTATAAATGTCGAGAGTACTACCCTTACGTAATCAATAATCTTGATTATAAAATAAACTAACCCCTAATATTACCCAGAAAAAACTATGAGGACTGCGTTAATCGAGGCAGAGTATGATTCCATAATTTCTCTGCCGCTTCTGTCAGTCACATAAAGCTGTTATCTCATTAGTTTTGCAAGGTCAGTGGCAACCGAGGTCAAAGTTGAAATAATTTGAACTTTTGAGCGCAGTGTGGGATGCCAACGGTAGCGCATAGCTGTGCGCCACCTCTCCTCCAATAGAATAATAATGACACTGCCAGCGCAGATCTGTTTTGACGTTTATCATGTGTAAGCGCCTTTAGGCTGGGCTAATCTAATAGAACGTCTGTGTAATTCGCACAGACACAAATCCAGGAGTGTCCCTTTAAAACAACCAAAATAAATACAAAGTTAGTTTTTCTCTAACATTTTCTTTAACAAATACAACACAAATATATATGAGCCAGAGAGGGGAGGATATCGAATGAACCCACCTGGACTAGTGTACAGGGATGAAAGCAAACTCATGGTTAGTTCTATCTTGCTCCTACCCCAGGCCAGTACTATGAGACCTGTGACGGATCCTCCTCCAGCCTAACACTGAACACCACCAGCTTCACCCTGGGGGCCGAGATGATGGAGGTGCTGGTCTACAGGAGGCACGAGCGCAGGAAGTACAGCCCCATCGCCACCGACAACACCGCCTTTGTCGTCACAGGTTGAAGGCACACACACACACACACAAAACATTGACTTCACAGTGACATAATGTCAAATAAATACTAATACATTTAAAATAAATGGTGATGCATCACTGAGTTTACGTATTTTAATATATATATTTAAACGTGTGTATATAAAATACTTTTATTCCACAGACAAGATCCCATTGGTCGTCAACATCTCCCAAAAGGCTGCAGCCAACCAATCAGCAAACATCTTCTACCGCAACCGGAACATCGTCTTCATCGTGCAGCTCCACGACCCCAGCGGCTACCTTAAAACGGCCGCCGCCGTCGACTGCATCTGGGACTTCAGGGACGGCAACCACCTGGTAACCCATAGCAACGTGGTCACGCACGCCTACAGCATGGTTGGGACGGTGAACGTGAAGCTGACGGTGGAGGCTGCGTTCCCAATCCAGTGTCCTCCTGTGACCCCCACGCCCAGGACCTCCACGAAACCCCTGCCTACAGGTCCTGACACACACACACACACACACGCACGCTCACACACACAGCCACACGCACGCACAAACACACACATGGCTGGATGGTCTAATGCGTACATGATAAAGCATCTTTATGAATAGTGGATAAGATCAGGATTAGGATTGTCAGGAAAGATCAACCACCCTTTTTACAGAGACTACTATGTAGACTACACTCCTGATGTTTAATAATCTCTTTTAATAAACAACAATATCACATATTTAATATCTGAGGATGTGATGGAATGAGTAACTGACTTGGATGAAGCTCAATTGCATATATTTTATATGCAAACATAAATCTCCATTATGGTGTGAATAGTTTAATTGGCTTAATATAAATCCACAGACTTTCCAGTGAGGGCCAGCAGTCGCATTGCATATGTCTTCCCTTAAATACTGTTTGTTTTCACGCAGAAACCCAAACGCCCCCTCCTGCAACACATGCCATCACCAGCACAATAGAAACCACACAGGGTGAGACTCTACTTGTTGTCAGAATCATATCTATCACCCTTTGTAATGGCTGGTTGTTGTTGCACAGGATGGTGAAGAATTCACCTTTAATTGTTTTTACATTGCAATTGGTCTAATCAAGTGCAGTTCATTTGTGTGACCAGATAGAGGCGCCAAAATGCTGTTTCTAATTAAAATGAATATACAGATGGCCAGTAATAGTCCATTATGTGCTGCTCCAGCCCCTGCCAGCAGTGCCCATCCCGACCCCTCCTCTGGCCCAGTAACAACAGTTATCCCCACCACGGGGCCCCTCCCTCCTACAATAGTCCAGACCACCGCAGTCCTGAGCACCACATCTCTGGGCCTGCTGCACAGCAGGAGGCAGGCCAACGAGTGTTTCCGTTACATCTATGGAAACTTTGAGGGCAACATTACCATCATAGGTAGGTGAAGGGAGGGCTTGTAGTAGATAATACATTCATGACGTTGTTCTTTGGCAATGTGCATTGACGATGCTGTTGTTGTTATCATGCAAAATGCATTTAAAGGTTTAGTCAACTTTTGCAAGCTAATTGTAGGCCTAAGCTCACCTTTTTGTCAAATTCACCAAATATCTCCTCACATTCCACGATAGTTTACTGTTCTCCGTGCGTGCTGAAAAATAATCTGGTGCTGTTACACAGCCTTTGCTCTGTCAATAGGAACGTTAACAAAGTAGCAAGCACATAACACAACAACTCCGCTTGGCTTTAAATGTGTTTAAATATGTGGGGCGGAGCTTATTAGAAAGGTGGGAAACACAATTTGTCTTAATGATTGACATATGACGTCAGCGTATTTGCAGGCTGGGATTGTCCATCTTCAACCTACTCAGTCTGTCTGACGTTAACGGGGTCTTTAGCAGCATTGTTCTTCACCAGTGTTTCCAGTGTGACACTAGACTGGGGGTGCTGTTTGTCAACAGAACCCAAGCGTGTGGCAAACATGCTGCCAACCAGTCGCATCACAGATGTGTCCACTTCCAAGGAGACCGATACGGATGTCAGCTTCCTGGTGAAATGTTTTGGCAGGTCAGCAAGCCCAAATAAACGCCTGAATGGATCTGTTAATGTGTTTGCAAGTGACTTGAACATGTAGCTTTCATGTACCAAGTTTATCTCCTTAAGATTATTACTACGCAACTGGCAACAAGTTAGCTCACAACATTTATGTTAATGAGTAAACATTTCATTGCGATTTATCTTGGTCATTATAAATGGGGTTAACCTCTTGCTTAGTCAGCTGAAAGGTGCCAGTTGATGGTAGATCGTTAGGACGTAGGAGTCTCATTTCATTGGCGTGTTTCACTTCCTGAATGCCTCTTCACCATCCACCAGCGCCCCAACCTCAGCGTGTACCATCGTGTCGGACCTCACCTGCACGCAAGTACGAAGCATCGTGTGCGACGATGTACCACCTTTGGCCGCCTGCGAGGTGCGTCTGAGGCGGAGGTTTCTAGAGCCAGGCACCTACTGTGTTAACATCACCCTGGAGGACTCCAGCAGCCTGGCCTTGGCCTCCACCACCATCACCATCAGCAAGGCACTGGCCGCCCCAGGTAGGCCGCAGACAGTCGCATTAGCACACAGCTGCTACTTGCATAACTGTGATCCATTCAAACGGATGGAAAGCCATTACTTACACGCAACTCTCCAAAAAAAAAACATTTCTCAGACGCAGTGCCGTATTTTATTACAACAAAAATCAAACAGTCTAACAATGGTAAGACGAATGTGGCTATGACACCCATTATGGCTCTTACACGTTCATAGATTAATTTGTTCACAAGCCAATGAGCAAAGCATTGTATCCGCCCCAGTACTTCTAATGTGGATTGTTTAATAGCAGTTTTGTCAGAGTGGGGGTTGACAATCCCAGAGTGAATATTAGAAATACATTCCTACAGTCTTTAATAGAATCTGCATAGCCTAATATTCATATTTCAAATTGTGTTTCAGGTTTTTTTATATTAAAACATGTTTGGGCATTTAAGGGTGTGCAAAAGGTGGCTCATGCCACACTCTTTCTGGGCTCAAGCCGATTGGTACTATTATACTGTGTCTGTCTGTCCTCCGTAGTTTCCCAGTCTCCTCACATTGCCGAGGTGGTCCTAACATGTAGCACCGTGCTGGTGGCCCTCTTTGCATTCACTGCTTTCATGGTCTACAAGTGAGTAGAGTTTATATAGCAGTAGTACTTCAGATAGACACAACTGTCAACAGTCTCTTCCTTGCCACACAGGCGCTACAAGGCGTACAGGCGCCAACGCAGAGTCTTGGTGGAGAATGCTGGTGGCCAAGCTGGGGTTAGACGTCACGTTGTCCACCTCAAGGACACAATATTCCCCAGAAATGAGGAAGCACTCTACCTGTTGACTGACAGGCACCCCCTGTAGGAATGCTGTGGCATGAACACATGTTCTTACTGTCAAGTGTTCAAATGTTTGAAATGAAAAGGCAAACTCAGATCACTAATGACTTGACTGTTTCTGTTCTACACCTTTGATGAGAGGAATGGCATATCACTTAAACATTGGTAAAGCATGTGTTGATAGCCATTACTACATTTACACATCAAGTATTGCATTGACCTTAAATCAAGGTCATTAAGTATATGCAAATATAATTACATGTGCGTACCCAAAACAAAAAACTGACATTGAAATGGTGTCTTTGCTAATTTCGTATACCAGGCATTGCACGTTACATCAGAGCCAATGCTAAGAGCATTTTGTCACTTTATTATACAAGTATTATATTTTAATGATTTAAGCTACCGGGTTTTATAGGGTTAGAGTTAAGTGATCAATGTTTTTTTCTTATAACTTTCTCCAGTCATTGCTTTCCCCTTTAAAATGTATTTAAAAGGGTAGTCAATGAGAGTCTGCCTTCTTATATAGCTCCAACACACTTTATCGTGTAGACACTTAGCCTTGGTAAAACGTGCAGATTTGTCATTTGTCTCATCATTCAGGAAAACCACATCATTGAGAACTGCAAAATAGAGCCAATTTCACATTTTCTTCATTTTTATTTGGAGGCATTTGACAAGTGGAGCTGTGTTAGGGCAGAGGTGATAGGTACAAGCATGTAGCGCAAGAGGGCGAGAGGAATACCGTGCTGAAGTCAGACCATTTCCACAAGGACAAACTAAGAAAATGTACTCCCAGTCCCTCTCATCTGTCCCATACAAATAGGATGTTTCACTTTACACAGCCAAGACAAGCTAACAGAACAATCTACCAAGTCAGCAGGTAAATAGTGGCAGCATCTGTGAAAGCCAAAAAGTTAAAGACTAACTGCAACTTAGTCTCACAAATCAGAAACAAAAATGGCAGGCCTTTACTAAAACTGTATTTTTCTCAAATCAAATGTGATTTGACCTTTTTTACGAAACACAAAACCCAAGCAAGAAAGTTCAGATACATGTAAGCCACGCAAACAAGAAAAAGGAAACTAGAAAGAAAAGCATCATGATTGAGGAATTCATCAATTAAGCTAGAAGAGTAAATATATATGCTGGCAAAGAAAATATTTGACCTCTTGATTATTCTTAAATTTACACAGTACATGATTCCATTTACATCCGGGGAAACGGGGCGAGGAGCTATGGGAGGGTAACCTAACAGAATAATGCCTCCAATTCAAATACATCTATAGAGGTAGATCCAAAACAAACAGAAGAGGCAGATATCTTGGGTGGTTGGGAGGGGGGCATTTAAGAACCACTTTGGGTGGGGCCCCCCTCAGGTAAGCGGGTGCGCGAACATGTGAGCACAGACACGCCCGCGCAGAGATAAGTGTTCCAGGGGGACTGAGGTATTGCTGGCATTTTAATATGGCGGGGGGACGGGGGGGCAGGCTAAGGCGTACCCCTGCCAGTCAACCCCTCCCCACCCACCCCCAGCTGAGGTAGACTGCATTCTACTGTGGAAGCATGGATACGCTTGAGCACTTACCACAAACATATTTACATTCTTTGTGGAGGGGGGCGGGGGGTGCATGTCAGACTTATGTAGCCCTCTTATCAATAAGGTTCCATCAATCAGTGCCATTTCTACCTTTCTCCCCTGTGAACACATTTAAACATTACTTCAATCAAGGTACTGCTTCAGGCTACATAAATGCGTCCCGTTCGATTAGATCCCATCACTAGAGCAAAATAAAACAGTGTGACTCGCCGTGCAGCGAACATGATTTTGGGCGGCCTGGCTACACGGGGCCACGGCAATGAACGACTGCTCAATGAAAATAAAAACCTAAGTCGGGCTTTGGCTGTGCCGAAGCGCTGCCAGTTATAAACGAGGTGCATTGATAAGCCTTCAAGCACAAACACAAAACCGAGGCGTGGAGGACACTCCATCTCTACAGTGGCAGTGACAATTATGGCTGGTGAAGTCCGGCCTTCACAGCTCTGTTCCACTGCCCTTCATGAAAGACGACGGAAAGAAAAAAGTGGGAAAATCAGTGTACCATTAACAAGAACTGTCAAATCCAAAGCGGCATTGCTGTTGTGTTTAGTTGGCAATATTCGGTATGTCTAAGGTGTTCCTGTACACTTTTCAGAAGGTGGTTGACGCTTAAGGGAAAAACTGAGGCAATTTCTCTTGATACTCCCGTCAGCTGCCAGCCGAGAGTGCCGACTCATGCTCATGGAGGCAGCCATGTACAGACAGGCGTTATGTACAGGGTCCTCAATGGGACTCAATGCACAATGCCGCCTCAAGCACCAGAGTTGAAGGCATGGTCAGATGGCAGCAGACCAAATTTTAAATTTTCTTAAAAAAATAAAAATGTTCAAGAACTATCAGCTTTATAAAGTATACAAAATACCACAAAGCAAAATAAAAAAAGAAAGGAAACATTTTCCATATATATAATCATTTTCTTTCTCTTCTGAGGTACTAGATCCTGAGGTAGTTTAATAAAATGCATATTCAATTGTTATCCTGGGCAGCAGCCAATCGGCACAGTTCCCCAAGTGTCGATCGCGGCGATGCTCTCACCTCTCTAAATATATATCTATGTATGTATATATATATATATGTGTTTAGCTATAAAATGCATCCGAATTTATAAAATGCCACCATCAATACAGAGGCAGGATGACCCCATATATCAAGGGCTCCTGTTCTACAACAAGGATTTCATGTGGCACATCCTGGTCTAAACCAATCCCCCCCCAAAAAATAAATAAAAAACCTCCCTTGGTCCGATCAGGTCTGATGGCAAAGCCTTTTTCTCTTTCTTCCCACAGAAAATTAATAGAAAGCTTCAACCAACTATTCCAGGAGAAAATAAACTAAAAACAAAAGCCGTTAGAACCAAACACCTTTCAACTAAATGCTAAGTTGAACAGAATTTCTTGATAGAATGTGAGGTTTAGAGCACCACACCCAGTAGGTGATTGAGGGAGGCAAATGTTATCTTCTGCGTTTGTGGTGTGAATTAAATAAAAACAAAAAGGAAACTAGAACACACCCGTGGGGGATATGGGGGGGGCGGGGTTTGGCAAGGAGGCGTGTGAGGGCAGGTGACGTCCTTGCAAGCCCTCAGAAGTACATTCTCACATATGCAGAGAGGTGAGGAGGATCGCTTATCCAAAGGAGGAGGACAAGGTGAAGCGTTGGGTGCCAGTGACTTTTGACCCCTGAGGTGAGAGGTGACCACCTCCCTTGCCTTGGCTCCTCAAGCTCTGCTGCAACTGTCCATTGGTCTGTCTTTGGGCAGATTCAGTCACCCGACCGCGGGGGGCTGTTCACTTCCTGCGTGCCTGGGGAGGCTGGGGTCCCGGAGAGGGTTTAGGTTGCTGCTGCCGCCTCACCTGCGACAGGATCTCTTGAATCTTCCTCTGGGCCAGCTGAGAAATAGAAGAGGAAAGGGTTGGGCTCTTAGCAAAACAATGTCAAACATGCAATCCCTTATATAAATAATACATGGATAAAGCTTCCAGCTATTCTTCAAGAAGTCAGACCCAAAAAAAACAAATTTTACAAACCCAAGGACAGATACAAGGCATTACTGTATTTGAATGTCAGCACATTATGGTGTCGCTAAACTGCAGGTTTTGGGAGAGTTAAAGTACTGATCCTATAAATACATCAATTAAGCTTTTAGAGAAAAGAAAAAAATTAATTGGACTGCATGTTAAGTGGCTGTTGAAATATTGGTTGGAAAGGGTGGCTACATCAACCACAGGAGTCACCAATACTGTGGAAAGCTGAGATTTTAAACATTTCCATTACATCCGGTTCATTTAAGTTATTTCAGTTTCACCCTAGACTGATTACACCAATTTTGACCTTTTTACACATGCTGTATAAACCTGCATTTTATAGGGACTGTTATGCGGCAAAAAGAACTGTTCCATCTGTACCCTCAATTTCCCACCTCGCATCCTAAGCCTAGCAAGTAACATTCCATGAAAAATGCCAATATGGCTGAAATCAGAACTAAGCTACAGAGATGTGAACGAAAGCAGAACCAATGCAGGGACTAGCATGCAATACATATGCATGTGAAGTGAGCTAACCAATCACAAGACCGTATTTAATAGCTACAAAGAAATATTTTATATGCCTTGAACATTACACTCACCTTGAGTTAAATGTATTTACTGGTTTTGCTACACAATGAAGAAATAAACAATCTTTTTCAGCCTGTTTCCCTTGAACAATATCTGTAGTTAATACTATTTAAACGATAGCAAAGCAAATTCTATAGTGTAGTGGGCCTTCTGCACAAACGGGATCTATAAATACAACTGCGTAGGACATAATATTATCTGCTGCATATATTTTATGTATAAATGCAAATTGTGCAAAACAAGCTCAAAAGATGTAATCAGAAGAAAACATTTGCTTATGGCACTATTCACAAACCATTTGATTAGCTACCGCCGTCTGCTGGACTGTCCAGGCTATTGTACTATGCCGGTATTAACCACGGCATGCATGAATAGGCGCAAGAGGTAAATGGAGCCGAATAGCGAGAATCACTAGCTGTGCCTGCACGGCCATGCAGGTAATTTACCAGGAACAGTGTGAAAAGGGCTTTAGACTGGTCAATTTACAGCACGTTCAGTGCACTGACTTGATACGGAATGTCAGGTCAACAGGAGAGTCTGTCCTAAAGTCACGTGGCTCGATGCCAAGGCATGCAGCAACACATTTTATGGATCAAAACACTTCACAGGTTAACTAGTAAAATCACAAGATGGTTTGCATGCTTCTTATTCATACCTGGCTTGCATAGAAGTGTCCACTGATTTTGACCACCACCTGGTCATTCTCGTCAGGTGTCTGCTCTCTGGGTACCACCACCTCTGCACACGTCAAGTTCTGGAGCTCGTTCACCTGGCAACAGGTTGAGAGACCAACAAGGGACAGCATAGCACAATGACACATTAAAAGAGGCTCGTTTCCCTGGCGACAATTGCTAGATTCTGACTCCATGCCAACGTGACAGTAGACTGTACCGAGTCTTCACAGAAAGTTGTCACTGCGATAAGAGCGCAAATGGCTGATTTCCCAGCGTACCGTTTTGCCGCCTTTCCCAATGACTCGCCCAGCAGCAAACGAGGGCACCTTGATGTGAGCCTCTAGCCTCACTTCCTCTTTGGGCCCAAAGAAGTTCTCCTCTTTGAGCTTTCCAAAAATGCGACCCTGAGCCTGTGTGATCAACAGCCAATGATAAGACATGATGGGATTAGCAGTAGAAGACCTCCTGCAACAACATTCTTTTAAGATTTCTTTAATGAGCAGAGATCTTGAGAACGTCGAGTTTGATACAAACAGCTTCCTCTTACAATGACCAGTGTGTAATGTGAAGAATGCTGGCCTATTTAAGTGCGTGCTCATACAGAGAAGTGAATTAGAATGACACCACAAGACTAATAAGGTTGGGGTTTCCCAGCCGTGCATTACTGACCGCACCATCGTGTATGCATGTGTGAACGCAAGGCAGTTCTGGACAGGACTGAGAAGCCGGCAGGTTGGAAAAGCACTATATAAATGCAGATCTGTGTGTGTCATGCACTGCAACGTTTAGGATAATCGTACAATGGAGTACTTGATACAAACTACAGCTGTCACCAGTAGAAAATGTGATATGTAAAGCTTTATTTACAAGTTGGAAAGTGCAACACCTTCTTTAGGTCAGAGTTTGACAGATAACAGACTAGTCATCCTTTCTGGATGTGGATCTTAAACGCTGTATAGCCTGCAGACATTACATTGAGCTCATCGGCGATAGCGAAACACAATGACCAATAGGCTACATCAGCAGGGCGCTATATTGAGTGAGAGGAAGACATAAGACCTTGAACTGAGCCTCTGGCGGTCCAGCAATGATGACCATCCTCTGTTTGGCATCCATTCCTTCTGCAGGGGCGATCTGAAGGACAACCAGCAGGATTCACTTAGAAAACCAAGTCCAAACACCACCACTATTAGACCACCAGGTGCAGAAACTCACCTTTATGGAGGCTCCGGCAAACCGAGACAGCTGTTTGATGTGCTGGCCCTGCTTGCCGATGATGGCTCCCACTGCCAGCGCCGGGATGAACAGATGAACCGTCTCGGACTCTGCCTGCCCTTGCTGGGTAACACAACACACTGTCAGGTACAGCAGCGCTGCGATTACACGCAGGCCACACTGTAGGCCTGTCACACAGTCACAACAGGGCTATAGAGCAGAGCAAATAGCTTTCCTATAGGTGACAATCCACAGCAGTAGCCAGTGGATCGACTGCTGTAGTCTCTCCATCACTACCATCTAAAAGGTATACTTAAATGATTAACAATCCAACAAAAACGTGTATTGGCACTCCGTATGGATGTATTTATAGTATAGCTATGCATTTTAATAGTATGCATAACACATTTAAAAACAATGAACCACTGCTGTAGAGAGTACTTTGTTAAGCCATTTAGTGAAGAGCCTGTTCATTAGCAATAGGCTAATACTGTGGTACGTTCAACAGCATACAAGGCCACCTGTGGCTTCCACAAGCCAAGGCTGATAGCAGAAATAAAGCAGGCATGAAGGGGAGGGGGGCAAGGGTCTGTGACACATTCACACAGTGGCTGTCCAATGCATTAGATAGACATGACTGTCCTGAAGAGACACCCTTGCTACAGAGGAGCCATACAGCACAGCTTGTGTTAGAAGGTTGGACAAGAACAACAAGCAGCACCGTTTCTATTGGAGAAGGCCCAACATCAGTCCAGGGATCATCAACTCCAAATTAGGGCTACATGTTCAATGCAGAGAACACTACATGGGCCTAAAACATTATGTGCAACTCACTTTATTCACACTGTTAAAGTGCTAGCTACTGTAGTGTGCCACATTTAGCAGTTAGGGTTATTTGCAATAACGGAACACAATACTGTAGAAAAGTGACCATTCTGTGACACCTTTATGTTGACAGTTTCTCCATTAAAGTTTTATACTATCAAAATGCAGTATGATTAAAGCAAACATGCTCTAAAGGTTCAAGTGTTTGTTACATACTAGCAAGGCAATGCTGGGATGCACTACCTAAGGTTAGAGCATAGGTATACACATTGTGCAAAGGACAGGGACTTTGATATTGTAGACACTACAAAAATGTGCTACTGTTAGTCCACACACACACACCAGAGCTAGTTGAGACAAACTACAGAGCTAGGGGACTACAGAGCTAGAGGAGACAAACTACAGAGCTAGGGGACTACAGAGCTAGAGGAGACAAACTACAGAGCTAGGGGACTACAGATCTAGTTGTGACAAACTACAGCGCTAGGGGATTACAGAGCTAGAGGAGACAAACTACAGAGCTAGGGGACTACAGAGCTAGAGGAGACAAACTACAGAGCTAGGGGACTACAGATCTAGTTGAGACAAACTACAGCGCTAGGGGACTACAGATCTAGTTGTGACAAACTACAGAG